>AWOL01S0044979.1:14035-24229 GCA_000715115.1 Nicotiana otophora
AATTAGGCTAAATATCACTAACCCATAAATAATTAAGCCCTAAAATTCAAGGCCCATTAAATACCCACACTAAGGTTGGGTCACAACCCTAGCTATGGGTCTAGCTACTCATAATAACATTAGAAATCAAAGATAAAGATGAAATATAAGCCATAATATTAAAGTACAAGATGAAAATCTAAAGTTTGAAGGTAAATCTACTCTAAAATTGCCCAAAAAGGGAAAAACCAGCCGTTCACGTGCTCTGCTAAAAAAACACTTAACCTAATATTGATAAAAGGATCTATTTATACTAGGCTAAACATTTCGGATAAAAATGCCCCTGCGGAGGTTTCGCGGACGCGTAATTTTGACCGCGTCCGCGCTTGGGCTTCCGCGGTCACGTAATAGTGAATACGGTCCGCGTTTCTTCATATCTGGGCCTGGGTAGATCTTCGTTTCGCGGATCGCGTAATGTTCACCACGTCCGCATGAGATTCCTTTGTGGTCGCGTAATTTGGACGCGGACCGCCTTCTTCATTTATGCCCATCTTGCAAAGTCTCTGAACCTCAACAAACGTTGTCCGCTAAATTCCAACCGCGGCCGCGCCAGTCACTTCGCGGTCGCGTCTTTCTGCCGCTCTCATCGCTCAATTTTAGTGTTCAAAACAGCCTCTCTGAATCTCTATTTCACGGTCCGCGAAATAATGGCCGCCTCAGCGATGATAATTTCACGGCCGCCCTTTTCTATCGCGGTCCGCGTTCCACAGTATTGGTCCAGACTTGGTTTTTGTTCAAGTTTGACTCCTTTATGAGTTGGTTATGGCTTCTTTGGCTTATTTCGAACAAAACCTTGCAAGCAAGCACATTAAGTTAGTTTCCTGGAATACCTTCACGCATTTTTGGCCCAAAACCAAAGTAAAAGAGAGCGAATAATAGGCTAAAATCCCTACTTATCAACTCCCCCAAACTTAAACTTTTGCTTGTCCTCAAGCAAACAAGGTAATTCCCACCTCCACAAGAAAACTAAATGAAAATTTCAGTTGTCCTAAGGTGACTTCATCAAGCATCAATTGGAACTAACAATTACCCTCAATACAAATGCATTATCAACAACATCATGCTATGACTTTTTGAGTTCCATAGTTCTAATGTGACACAAAAGCATCAAGAGTTGACTCAATTCATCAAGTAAGCTCGCTCTCTCACATATGTCATTGTGGATCCCAAACTCCTCCTTCTCTACTCTCCATGAGCAAATCTCACTTTATAGAACGTGACACTCAAAACAAGGATTGTAAAGAAGTGTGCTCATCACTCTCAAAAGAATGCCACAAGTCTGACTCTAAGTACCATAAGCTTGCCCCTTATGTAAATCACCACTAATGTAATCTCACTCAACTTGAAATCATATAGAGATTTAGCGGGATGTAATGAAGGCTTTTGGATCAAGGTAGGACATAATGAACTGTGATGGTTTCATCTTTCCTTAAGCACTCCATTTTCTCATTTCGGTTCATACTTTCTTAACTCTTTGAGTCATTTTCTTCTTCCTCAGGGGAACTAGAGAGACACATTGTCACTCTTCCTTGTTCATGATAATCATTTTTCTCCTTTTCTCATAATTCCATTCCTTTTAACATTGTTTTCTTTAAATCCTTTCAACCTTTTCTTTCTTGTTGACATATTTCTTTTTAACTCTTCATCCTTTTTCTTTGCCTTTCCTTTTCATCAATTCTTTTTGTTCTTTGTACCTTTCATCACTTTGAAATTCCTCGTCTCTCCCCCCAAACTTATATTTTTTGCTAATTGCTCATCATGAATGCTAAGGAAAGATTGGGTTCCAAGAGAGGGTCATTATAAAACGGATGAAGGCTTGTAATGTGGCTATTGAATGAAAAAGGCTTAGGCTCAAAGGGGATGACTAGGGATATCATATTGGTAGGCTATGGAATCTTTCACAGTTCAAATGGGACCAAGGAGAGCCTACAATCACTTCTCAAGTCGAGCTACACTTAGAATTTCGCCTAGACAAACATTCAGGGCAAGTTCTACACTTATTGGCACGAGACTTAGAGTTGCAATTCAATACCTCATCTCTCTCTCAAGCTAATGGATTGTTAAAAAGGATAGAGTCGAGGGCCCACAACAACCCTAGCTAAGATTGATGATCACAGATGGCTCAAAATAATCACTTGATGATAGTTTTAGTCAACTCAAGAGTCTAAAGGTCACAACTAGCGCTATTCTTTATCAATCAACTTATTTCTAACCATGAGGTCGAAGGTAAATGTGTTAGTACCAAGTGAAGCTTTCTTGAGACACTTTTATTCATTACTACTACATATCAGAGCAAAAAGAAAAATAGACTTAATCCTTTAAGAAGGTTGTCACGCCATCCATCGTTGGGAAGAGCCACCCGATTCACACAATATCCATCTTTGAAAAGAACCGTGACATTAAAAAAACCAAAGGCTTATTGATCACGCAAAAAAATGTGAAAAGAAGCTACTAAAGGAAATAAGAAGCTAAGCTATTAAGAAAAAATACAAAAGAAGTTATAAAGTAAACTACGGAAAGTAAAATAAATATGTACAATAATGGAGTGAACCAAATATGTACAATAATGGAGTGAACTGAATATATACAAAATGGAGATGAATATATACATAGAATGGTAAAGTTATATACATACCAAAAGTGAAAAATAACGAAAATGAAAATAACGATAAGTAAAAATAAAGGAAAATAGTATCATAATTATTACATGCCAGTCATCAAATCAAAATAAGACCACCCCCTCAAATAAAAGATAGCATTGTCCTCAATGCTAAAAGCAAAAATAAGATTAGGGAAGAGATACCGAGTAAAGAAAACTCCCTATGTGGTCTCTGTCTGCATGGGGTCAGGCTCATTAGTGGGGACCTCAGACTGCATAGGATCATCAACTCCCTTTGGTTCCTCCAACTGTATCTCCAGGTCCTCTGACTGGGGCACCACAAATCCTCTCACCGGCTCTCTGTCAGCCTCCTGCTCTGATGCCTATGTTGTCTGTGCTGCAGGGGCATCTCCTCCAAAAGCAGGTCCAGTGGAATATCTCCGGTAGAAGTGAACTTCTCTACCTCCTTCTTTAGCAGCTCCACTGACTCTTTTGAATCTTGAATCTTCTTCATCTTTTTGACCTGCTTGTCCAGCTCCTTGATCACCTTCCCATGAGTATCTAATGTCTCCAGGATTTTCTTTTGGTTGTCCAGGAGCTTCTTCTGGTTGTCCAGAAGCTCCTTCAATAAATCCTCCACTGATGGAGGTACCTGAAGCTGTGCTGGGGCTGCCTGTGCTGNGCTTCTTCTGGTTGTCCAGAAGCTCCTTCAATAAATCCTCCACTGATGGAGGTACCTGAAGCTGTGTTGGGGCTGCCTGTGATGCGACTGCACTGAATAAGACAAACAACTTAGATGTAGCTGCCTGCAACCAATTGTTGACACTGGATAGCATCTGAGAGACCCACAGTGAAGTCTGAGGATATACGGAAGATGAGGGCATAGATAATGGGGCTGTGACAGATGGCCCGAATGAGGGAGGTGGCATATCAGCCAAAGAACCCTCCGTTATGGAAGGCTCGGAACCAGTGTCCAGTACCTTTGGCTCTTCAGACTGGCCAGTGGAGGTAGTGGCTTTGCCTTTGGACTTTGGGTTGTCTGCTCCCTGAAGGCTATACCAAGAGAAGGGCCTTTTTGGCTTCACCTCCGTGTCAAAGTGTCTCCCCTCAACCCCCTGGTCCTCTAGGTACATAGTGATGAAATTTGGGTAAGGGTAGGACCTTTCTTCCTTCCCGGTTGCCTTAGATATATTCTGGGCCATGAGGTTTCCCACATTTATTGGGTACCCCGCCATGATGGACGCTATGAGGATCCCCCGGGAGAGTGGAATGTCACTGTCATGCTAGCATGGATCAAGGCGGATGCAGACGAAGGTGCACCACCCTTTAGCTTCAAAGCTAAGGATGTTTCTGGCAATTGAGACTCCCGGTGTAAGCCAGGCCGGTGTTGTCTCTGGTATGGCTATGACCTCTGCTACCCATGGACGGACTGCTTCATCCAATGCCAACTTCTGTATGTATAGAGCGATGTCTACATCATCAAACTCGGCATATGTATTCAAAGTTTTTCCATCGAACCAAATCTTTTTATTTCGTACCTTAGTCACATAGGTACCCTTTTTGATGTGGGCAACATTGATGAAGAATTCCTTGACTAGGTACTCATTTGCTTTCGGCAACTTGCTAGTGAAGAATTTTCACCCCAATCTTTCATCAAATTGTCTCTTCACATTCGGGTTGTGAGGGAGAAGGTCTCTTTCTATGAAATGTCACTCAAGGGTGAGCGACCTTTGTGGCCACCATTCCCGAAATTTATGATAGGCCTTCTCATTCACGAACTTATCTTGCCACACTGCCGGCTTCCGTGATCTAATCAACTCCTCCCCCCCCCATGGGTATCACCTCCTCTCCCGTCATCCGGAACCTCTTCTATATCATCAATATCAATAGGAGAAACTGTTGAGGCCGGAGTTGCAGCAGGTGGAGGAGATGGTGCTAAAGTCTCACTACCTCCTTTTAAGCCATCAGATGACTCAGATAAGGAGGTGGGTTGATTGACGAGACGAAAAGGTTGAGATTGAGCCTCGGGTTATTGTGCAGATTCTCCCTCGGAAATCTCCCGGGAAGGGAGGTATTCACTAGTGCCTGAGGAGTCAGCCTGAGGTCTCACAGGTGGGGCCTTTTTGCTAATAATCTTCTGTGCTGCTAAGGGTGCAGTCTGCTTCCCTTTGCCTTGGCCTCGGGAGGATTCTTCCCTCCCTTTTGATTTGTCGGGACCACCACGAGATTGCACCATTATCTACACACACAATTAGTGAAAGATCATTAGGATTGTGGTTTAATGAATCCTTAAAGACATGTAGATGAAATGAAACAGTGCTTCCCAAAACAGTGCACCGCGGACCATGGAAAACTGGGCGTGGCCGCGGAAGGGCCATCACAGACCGCATAAAAATGGGTGTGACCGCGAGGAGGTTGGACTCAGACTACCAACTCTCTGATCATGGTCTTCTGCGGACCGCGAAATTTGGGACGCAGCCGCGAAAGATCAAACGCGGACCGCGTAAAAATGGACGCGGCCGCTGAAGCAATTGCCAAACTCTGTGAAACTCATGAGCGCGGACCGCGAATTTTGGACGCGGCCGCTTAAGTTCAAACGCGGACCGTGAAAAAATCACCGTGTCTGCGAACATGCAACCATACTCATCTCTCACAAATTAAAGAATGAGGATCGCATAAAATGGACCGCGGTCCGCGGAGTTCAAACAAAACGGGCACTGGCACATTTGAAACCTAGGGTTTTCACTAAGTGCAAAAATTAATGCAATTAACATGCCTAGTTAATAACCCTATCCCCCATTAGGCATGTAAAACAATTACCCACATGAATTTAAGCATCAATTAAGCATAATATTGAGATTGTGACATGTATTAAACCCTAACTAAAAAGAAAAATTAAAACTAGAAGAAAAGAAAAGAAAGAGATAGAATCAATGAAAAGATTTGAGCATACCAATTGTGAAATTGTAGAGGAAAATGGATTCTTGATTGATATGAAATGAGATTGACAGTCAAAGAAGAGGAAGATGAACAATGCTCTAATGTGGTGAAAGTTTGAGGTTCGAAAAATGTAAAAGTCCTAAGGAATTTCTATTTATACCAAACCAATGGGAACCCACCGACTTACCTTAGCGCGGTCCGCGGAATTCTACCGCGGTCCACGCTTTTTACCTTTCGAAGAGCTGTTGCAAAATCTTGGGCGCAGTCCGCGAAAAACTACGCGCGACCGCGAATGTCACCGCGGTCTGCCAAATTATGAACGCGGACGCGAACTCAACTTTAGAGAGTTGATATTTTGGGCTCTTCAAGTACGCATCCTCGGATAAAATATGCCACCGCGAAATGATAACGCGAACCGTGAAAGTTTGAGCGCGGTCCGCGAAATTCCCACACTTAGTCAGATTTTTCCCTGTCAAAGTCCTGCACTACACAACCAATTCCTACACAAACTTCACAACTAGTTAGTCCAAAACAATGCCTAATCTAAGAAGAAAATCAAAAAGAAAGAAAAGAAAAAGAAAACGTCACATGGGTTGCCTCCCAAGATGCGCTTGATTTAACATCGCGGCACGATGCATGTTACCATCATCATGTGAAATTGATCAAGGCCACCACGTGGCTGTCATTAAACCTGCCGAGGTAGTGCTTCACTCGGTGCCCATTAACTCTGAAGATTTCACCATTTTTGTTTTTCAAATCAAGAGCACCAAATGGAGTTACATGCACCACTTCAAAAGGGCTACTTCATTTTGACTTGAGCTTTCCCGGAAACAGTCGTAACCGCGAGTTGAATAGAAGAACCAAGTCATCCTCCTTGAATTCTTTATTCCGAGCATATTTGTCATGTAAGTACTTCATCTTGTCCTTATACAAGGACGAGCTGGAATAGGCATGAAACCGGAATTCATCAAGTTCATTGAGTTGCTCTACCCGGAGATTGGCTGCTATATCCCATTCAAGGTTTAACTTCTTGAGCGCCCACATGGCATTGTGCTCTAACTCAACCGGAAGATGGCATGCTTTCCCAAATACCAACCGGTACGGAGACATACCAATTGTAGTCTTGTACGCAGTTCTATAAGCCCCCAAAGCATCGTTAAGTTTTCTTGACCAATCCGTCCGGTTTGCATTGATAGTTTTTGATAATATGCTATTTATCTCCCTGTTGGAGACCTCAACTTATCCACTAGCATGGGGATGATAAGGGGTTGACACCTTATGATTGACACCATACTTGAAAAGTAAAGTGTCGAAGGCCTTGTTGCAGAAATGAGAACCCCCATCACTGATGATCGCCCTAGGAGTGCCAAGCCTTATGAAGATATTTTTCTTTAAGAATGGCATCACACTCCGTGCCTCATTGTGGGGCAAAGCTACAGCTTCAACCCACTTGGAAACATAATCAACAACAACCAGAATGTAAGTGTTACCACAGGAACTCACAAATGGCCCCATAAAGTCTATGCCCCACACGTCAAAAATATCGATCTCAAGAATAGTGGCGAGAGGCATTTCATCCTTCTTGGATATTCCACCAGCTCTTTGGCATTCATCACACCTCTTAACAAGCTCACTTGCATCTTATATAGGGTAGACCAATAAAATCCACAACTAAGAACCTTTGAAGCAGTTCTCGCCCCACCATAGGTTCATAGGTTCTACGAGTCACGAACGATTCTAGTAGAGTCTTGCGGATCGGTACAGAGATGTTTGTACTTATCTTAGAGAGGCTACTAAACCGTTAGGAATATTGAGGCTCTATAAACAGACTTGTCACGACCCATTTTTTTCTCTGTTTGGTATCGTGATGGCACCTAGTCTTAGGGACTAGGTAAGCCTAACATTAATTGAAACAACAACATTATTTAAATAACATCTAACAAGTTAAATAGAAATCTCTTAAAATTTCTAAAACCGGCAGTACAAGTCATAATCTCTACATAGTTTGCTAAAATATTTCTATATATAACTATTTGAAATAACGTAAACATTATGAATACAATCAGAAGGTGACTCCGAAGCCTGCGAACGTAGCAGCAGGTTTACCTTGAGTCTCCACAACAACAGTCCGCACAACTAGCTAATGATCAGCTGACTTTGAAATACTTGGATCTGCACAAAAATGTGCAGAAGTTTAGAGTGAGCACACCACAGCGGTGCCCAGTAAGTATCAAGACTAACCTCAGTGGAGTAGTGACGAGGTACAATCAAGACACTCACTAGTCAAATAACATGTGCCATACTAAAATAATCGAGAACAAATAGCAGTAAGGCAGCAAGAACATCACAATTATTACTCCGACAATGAATAAAGAGCACGAGTACAATCAATTAAACAAGTTTTTCACATATAATCTCTTAAAATAAAACACCCCCAAATATATTTCTTCAAAGAAGTATCCTTCGAATATAAAACTCTTTCAAATAAATATCTTTAAAAATATAATTCTTCAATTTAAAAGTCACCCTGTGACACCTCATTTCATAATTATAAAATACGGGTCTCAACCCACATTTAAAGTTTCACGGCACCTCGTGCCCATTTTTCTATCACAACTGCATGGACTACTCACGTGCCAATAATATCAATATATATAAGATCCACATGATCAATATATCCCCAATAAAGTAAGTTTAATTTTTTTAAAATCAATTAGGAAATCAACAAAGGAATGAATTTATTATATAAATTATTTGGGTGGAGAAAATAATATTTTAATTTAAAATGAAACACCCGATAGTTGCTGATTTGGATGTAAAACTTATAAGAATTAAAGCATACAATAATTTCTTTTATTCAAAACAACTTAACCTTAAAAATTAGTAAAAACTAAAAACACAAATCCTCAGAGTCTTGTACAACAGCCAAAGTCAACACAGTACAACAAGAAATAAAAACACACATAATAAAATCAAATAATACATCGCGGAAGAACACAAGAATTTACATATCACGAAAAATAAAATAACCAAAGGCAAGTGCAACCATAGAAAAATATCAACAAAAGGGCACTCCCGAGGTACCGCCTTGTAGTCCTAAGAGTAAATATGTAACATCAACAATGCCCCCAAGCCATCACAATCAATCCTCGACATAGCCCACCTTGTCTCACCACGTGTGTAATAGTAAAGTAAATGTCCGTCTTGTCTCGCCACACGCGTACAATAATGTTCCCATCTTATCTCGCCACATGCACAACCCACATATATATATAGCCCGCATTGTCACGCCGCATGTGCATAAATCAATAATAATAATAATAGCACGGCAGAAACCTCATGCAAACACCCGAACAAAACTTCCCAACAATATAACGTGCCAATATCACATCTCATAAATTTCACCTCAAGTGCTCAATTATTACTATTTGCCATAAAATTCAATAATACATAAATTTCCATAATAAGGAGCCCATGGCTCAACCATAATGTGCACAAAGTTTTAACAAATATATCCGGGAGTGAACAACTCAACAAATAATATTTCACATAAGAATCAAAGTGGCAATCTCACCGAATCATCATATAGAAACAAAACCAACAAAACTAGAATTTAGGCAAGACAATTAAAGGATTTAATAAGTACCAATAATTTTCCATTTAATACATAAGGCGTGTCTAAAGATTTTAACCAATGTAATTTTCACATATAACCCAAGTACGTACTCATCACCTCGCATACTTGGTTTTCAATTACACAAATTGCACATAATACTCAATGCCTAAGGAGTAATTCCCCCACTCGAGGTTAAGCAAGACACTTACCTTTTTTTAAGTTATGCCGATATTCCAAAATTTTCTTCTTGCTTGAATTGACCTCCGGACAGCTCAAATCTAACCAAATTATTTGTATATCTTCGTTAAAATTCATCGGAAATAATTCCGGATAATAATACGTCGACTTAAAAATTTATTCCAAAAAGTCAACAAAAGTCAACGCGGGGCCCTCCCCTCGGAACCCGACATAATTTTTATGAAATCCGAATACCCATTCCGATACGAGTTCAACCATACTAAAATTATCAAATTCCGATGTCAAATGGACCTTCAAATCTTAAATTTGTGGTTTATGAAGTTTCTACAATTTTTCCCCAAATTTCCATCTCAAAGTACTAACTAAATGATGAAATCAGTGATATATTCATGCATATTAACCAAATCCGATTTAGAATTACTTACCCTGATGAATTTCTTGAAAAACCCACGAAACATCGCCACAAACCAAGCTCCATAGGTCCAAAAGGTGAAATAATGCCCTAAACCTCGGATATATAGTACATCCTCTGAACTCAATTTCGCGGTCAGCGAAATTCCAAGCGCGACCACGCCCCATGTCCCGCGGTCGCAAATATTTGGTGCGGTCTGCGAAATTCTTGGGGCTGCACTGCTAGGCTTTAGTATTTTGGCCATAACTTTCTCTACAGATGTCCAAATTATGATTTGTGTGCAAATTTTGAAGTCATTCCGGATTGATTTGATACGTTTCAGACAAACCTAGTGTCACGCCCCAAACCTGAAGGGACGTGGCCGGCACCCGGTACCATACTCGGCCCGAG
>AWOL01S0044980.1:0-38314 GCA_000715115.1 Nicotiana otophora
GTACGCCAGGTTAGGTGAGGCACCGGGTGCTGGTCTCGCTCCTAGGTTCGGGGCGTGACACACCTAACCCAACCCACTAGGTAAACCAAACGGTATAAGTTACTACTATAATAAAAACTCATCAGTAACAATAAGCAAAACTGCAAAAAGAGTTCAATACAATTATTCCAAGGACTGGTAGTACAAGTCATGAGCCACTATAATTTATATTTGCAAAGTTAACAAAAAGAATAAATACAATATTTGTTTGAAGTTTACATAAACAGAAATGAATTTCTAACCTACTGGGAACAAATGGTAGCTTGAATCTGGAATGCAGCTACAACTTCAGTGCCAACCTTCGTCATCCACAGTAGCTCAGCTCCAAGAGTTGCATGAAAGGTGCAGAAGTGTAATATGGGTACAACCGACCCCATGTACTTAGTAAGTATTTCGACTAACCTCGGTGAAGTAGTGACGGAGTTTTTAAGTTCAAAAGATACTCATTTTGGATAGCCTGTGCAACTCAATAACATATACAATACAAAGAAATATCTAGAAAAGACAGTCACAAAATAATAAATATCAAAAATAAAGGTGCAAAATTAGGGTAGGGGTAATAAACAAGCTTTGTCAATTAAATAGATCAAGCAAATATAACTTACACCAACTATGCACACAAAGAGACATGCATCAAGTAGTATGTGCTCAAATACTCATACATAATTATAAATTCTGTACATAACAATGATCAAATTCCGTATTAATTTCCAAATACCATATTATGAGTTCAACATGATGACGTATAATGATAACTTTCTCTCAACATTAATCTGACAACCTCCGAGTGTCCACCAACCTACTAACAAGTCCAATGCATATGAAGAATACGTCAACTAGCATATGTAAATGATATGCATGGATAATACATGTAAAACATGTAAAATGCATGACAAGCATAAAGAATTCATGTGCATAATCAAGAATGCTACCCTTATTCCGTCACATGTGCATAACCAAGAATGTCATCCTTATTCAGCCACATGCGTAAAATCAAGAATGCGACCCTTATTCCGCCATATGTGAATAATAAAGAATGCCACCCTTATTTCGCCACATGTGCATAATCACGAATGCCACCCATATTCTGCCACATATGCATAACCAAATATGCCTCCTTTATTTCACCACATGGGCATAATTACGAATGCCGCTCTTATTTTTTCACATGTGTATAACCTAGAAAGCCACCCTTATATTGTGATATGCGCATAACAATAATCACAATCGCATGGCAAAGACCTCGTGCCACAATATCATCACAATCGCATGGCAAAACCTCGTTCCAACATCCAATCAATCCGTCCAACATGTCCACTTGTGCCATAATCATAGCAATGCAAATGCCAAATTATGATCAAAAGACATATGCTTATAATTTGTGCACAAGTAAATGATAATAATAAAATGCGGATGAGTGTTTAACATAAAAAGCATTACTACGGCTAAATCAATTAGCAATGATTCCACAAATGCCCATTTTGGCTAAGTAGTAGATGATAATCCTAAAGTATGATCTCTAGCATGAAAGGATAAGCTTAAGTAGTTGTCACGACCCAAATCTCATATGTCGTGATGGCACCTATCACAATATTAGGCAAGCCGACAATCACAATAAATCATGTATCTTTAAATTTGAAAATATAACAAAATAAGTTTAAGAGTAAAACCTCATAAATACTGATAAGAAAATACCACGACTCAATACAATATCCCCCAAAATCTGGGTATCACTGAGTACATGAGCATCTGTACAATAACATGTCCTAAATGCTGAACACTGTCTAGGAAGGTAGAAAAGTATAAATAAAACTAAAAGAAAAAGGAGGAGAGTTAAGCTCTGCGGATGCCAAGGCAGCTACCTCGATAGTTCCCGAACTGAATAAGCTCCAACACTAGCAGCCTCCGTGCCCGGAAATACCTGGATTTGCACATGAAGTGCAGAGTGTAGTATGAGTACAGCCAACCATTGTACTCAATAAGTAACAAGACTAAACTTGGGCTGAAAGCAGTGATGAACTCAACAAATACAATCCAAACATAGAGTTTAACAATATACAGATGACAGGAAATGTGACAATAATATCTCAGAGAAACTCTTATCTATTGGCACACAATACAGGAATGTTGGCCATCTTCCAGGTTTAACAGTTAAGCCTAATACAGATAAAATATGCCAGGTGTGATTGAAATTAGGAATGATACATCTCTATATCTACATGGTAATTATGCATACTAACTGTAATGCAATGCAGTGATAAAATCATATGCATACTCTCAGAGTATCAATTCACTAAGTTCTCCCAGTCACTCAATCCTCACAGTCACTCAATTCTCCCAATCACTCGGCACTTGCACTCATATTCAGTAGTTACCTGCGCTCGCTGCTGGTAAGTCAAACTCCAGAGGGGCAGATCCTGCCCAAGTGTTAAAATAATCCAATCATGGCATGAATCAATAAAGCCTACTGCATCGTGCAGACTGATCCCATAAATATCCTCACAATCAGGCCCTTGACCTCACTTAGTCATCAATCTCTCCAATCTCTCGGGCTCACAAATATCATGACAATCAGCCCAAACAATGATGATATGATGTATCAATATATGGAAATAGAGACTAAGATATGATATGCAAATAATATATGTGGCTGAGTACATGATTTCAAATTAAGCAAGTAATTCAACAGTAACACGACCTCTGAACAATACCCATCATATAGCCTAAGCATGATTTCTAACATGAATCACATCTCAATTTCTCTAACACGTGGAGAATATATGGATAATGACAAGTTTATTTGACTACACAGTTCCACGGAATCAACCGAGTCACAATTCCTACGGTGCACGCCCATACGCCCGTCACCTAGCATGAGTGTTACCTCAACACCAACCACATAACACGTAATTCACGGATTCATACCCTCATAACTAAGTTTTAAAATGTCACTTATCTCAAACCGTGCAAATCTCTACTCAAATAAGCCCTTGCCTCACGAATGGGCCTTCGTATGCCTCGAATCTAGCCATAAACAAGTCTATACAATCAACTTAACTATAGGAATCAATTCCATATGAAAAAGCTAAGTTCTTATGCAAAAGTCAAAAAGTCAACTCAAAAGGTCAACCCCGGGCTCACGTCTCTGAATCCAACAAAAGTCACAAAATCCGAACACTCATTCAACCACGAGTCCAACTATACCAAAATTACTCAAATCCGATACCAAATCGCCACTCAAATCTCTAATTCTTACTCTCCAATCCCTAGTCCAAATATTTAAAATTTCCACCTAAAAACACATAAATTGGTTAGGAAATTCAATGGGTATTCAATAGTAATGAATAAAAATGATCAAAAGTGACTTACCTCTTGAAATCTAGTGAAATCCCCTTCAAATATCATCTTAATCCGAGCTCCCAAAGTCCAAAAATGAATAAAATCTCGGAACCCTTCAATTATATACACTGCCCATGCATCTCACTTCTGCGGGCCAAAAATCCGCATCTGTGGAACCGCTTTTGCGGTGAAAACTCCGCGCCTATGGAATTCACTTAAGCCCACACAAATCCACACCTGCGCTCCAAGATCCTCATCTGCGGAAGTGCTTCTGCAGCCAAACGTTCGCTTCTGCGAAGCCCGCCACGCCTGTCCATCTTTGCACCTGTGGAGCCTCGTCGTATATACGGGCCCACATATGCGGAAGATCCCTCACACCTACGACCATTGCCCAGCTCCTTCCAGCCTACTCCTAAGACCCTTGGCTTGCTCCTGCAAGCTCGCACCTGTTACCAATCCCTTTGCAAGTGTGGTCACACTAGAAAACCCCCCAGCTTCAGCAACTTCCTAAGTCCAAATTCCAATCCGTTAACCATCTGAAATTCACAAATAAGTCGTAAAATATGATACGATCTTAGTCGAGGCCTCAATTAACACCAAACAACATTAAAAATGCAAATCGCACCCCAATTCAAGCATAATGAAAACTAATGAATTCCAACTTCTACAATCGATGCTGAAACCTATCAAACTAACTCCGATTGACCTTAATTTTTGCACATAAGTAATAAATGACATAACAGACCTATTCCAACTTCAGGAACCAAAATCCAAGTCCGGTAACCACAAAGTCAAACTCCCGGTCAAACTTCTCAACTTTCTAAACTTCTAATTTTCCAATTTTCGCCATTTCAAGCCAAAATCACCTACGGACCTCCAAATCAATATCTGAACACACACTTCAGTCCAAAATCACCATATGGAGCTATCAGAACCATCAAAATTCCATTATAGATCCATTTATACATAAGTCAACATCTGGTCAACTCTTTCAACTTAGGCTTCCAACCTTGGGACTAAGTATCCCAACTCTTCAGAAACATCCTCGGAACTAAAACAACCACCCGGGAAAGTCACATAACAACAATTGAGCACCGAATAAGTAATAAATGGGAGAACGGGGCTACAACAACCAAAATAATCGGCCGTGTCATTATATCATCCCACTCTAAAACAAGCGTTCGTCCTCGAACGGGCCTAAAATCATACATGGAGTCTCAAATAGGCGTGGATATTTGCTCCGTATCTCCCGCTCGTCTCCCAAGTAACCTCCTTGACTGTATGGCCTCTCCACTGCACCTTCACTGAATCTATGTTCTTTGACCTCAAATTTTGAACCTGCCGATCCAAAATGGCCACCGGCTCCACATCATAAGTAAAATCACCATCCAACTGAACTGTGCTGAAGTCCAAAACATGAGACGGATCACCGACATACCTACGGTGCATGGAAACATTAAACACTGGATGAACACTTGATAGACTAGGTGGAAATGCAAGCCTATAAGCCACCTCCCCAATCCTCTCAAGCACCTCAAAAGGCCCAATATACCGAGGGGTCAACTTGCCCTTCTTCCCAAACCTTATAACACCCTTCATGGGTGAAACTCTGATGAGTGCCTTGTCTCCCACCATGTACGCAACATCACGAACCTTCCGATCGGCGTAGCTCTTATGTCTAGACTGCGTCATGCGAAGACGATCTTGAATCAACTTAACCTTGTTCAGAGCATCCTAAACCAAATCAATACCCAATAGCCTTGCCTCAACTGGCTCAAACCATCCCACCAGAGACCGACACCATCTTTGATACAAAGCCTCATACAGAGCCATCTGAATGCTCGATTGGTAGTTGTTGTTGTAGGCAAACTCTGCAAGCAGCAAAAACAGATCCCAAGAACCCCCTGAAATCTATGACACAAGCCCGTAGCATATCCTCCAATATCTGAGGGTGGAATTTTGTACTTAACTCAACTCGTGTGCCTAGCTCTCATTGCACTACCCTCCAAAACTACGATGTAAACTGTGTGCCCCAATCTGAAATGATGGACACCGACACACCGTGAAGGAAAACAATTTTGCAGATGTAGATTTTAGCCAACTGCTGCGAAGAATAAGTATTCCCAACTGGAATGAAATGCACAGACTTGGTCAACTGATCCGCAATCACCCAACTATCATCAACCTTCCTCGAAGTCCGTAGGGGCCCAACTACGAAGTCCATGGTGATATTCTCCCATTTCTACTACGGAATATCAAGCCTCTGAAGCAATCCGCCTGGTCTTTGATGCTCGTACTTCATCTCCTAACAATTTAGGCACCGAGCTACATACCCCACTAGGTCTTTCTTCATCCTCCTCTACCAATAGTGTTTCCTGAAGTCCTGATACATCTTTGCAGTACATGGATGAATAGAATACCGCAAAACTATGGGCCTCCTCAAGAATCAACTCATGTAGCACATCCACATTGGGAACACAAATCCGACCCTGCATACGCAACACCCCATCATCCTCAATGGTAACCTTCTAGGAATCACCATGCTGAACCATGTCCTTAAAGACAAGGAAATGGGGATCATCATACTGACACTCTCTGATGCGATCATATAAGGAAAACCGAGAAACCACACAAGCTAGAACCCGACTAGATTCTGAAACATCTAACATCACAAACTGATTGGCCAAGGCCTGAACATCTTATGCAAGTGGTCTCTCCCATACTGGAATAAATTCAAGGCTACCCATACTCACCGCCTTTCTACTCAAGGCATCGGCCACCACATTGCCCTTCCCGGGATGATACAGAATGGTGATATCATAGTCCTTCAGCAGCTCCAACCATCTCTGTTGCCTCAAATTCAGATCCTTTTGTTTGAACAAGTGCTGGAGACTCCGATGATCCATAAATACCTCACAAGACACATCGTAGAGATAATTTCTCCAAATCTTCAATACATGAACGATGACTGCAAACTCCAAATCATAAACATGGTAGTTCTTCTCATGGAGCTTCAACTGGTGCGAAACATAAGCAATCACTCTACCCTCCTACATCTGGACACACCTAATACCAATTCGAGAAGTATCACAATACACTGTATAAGAGCCTGACGTTAAAGGCAAAATGAGCATTGAAGTTGTGGTCAAGGCAGCCTTGAGCTTCTGAAAGCTCTCCTCGCACCCATCCGACTACCTAAATGGAACACCCTTCTGGGTCAACCTGGTCAAAGGCACTGCAATGGATGAGAAACCCTCCACGAAGCGACAATAATATCCGGACAAACCAAGAAAACTCTGAACCTTAGTAGCTGAAGACAGTCTGGGAAAACTATGAACCGCCTCTATATTTCTTGGATCCACCTTAAATCCTTTCATTGGACACCATGTGCCCCAAGAATTCCGCCTAACTAAGCCAAAACTCACACTTGGAGAAGTTGGCATAAAGCTTCTCCTCCCTCAACCTCTGAAGTACAATCCTCAAATGTTGTGCATGCTCCTCCTAGCTATGTGAGTGCACCAAGATATCATCAATAAATATTATGACAAATGAATCAAGATATTGCTGGAATACATTGTTCATCAGATGCATGAATGTTGCTGGGGCATTGGTTAGCTCAAAAGAGATCACAAGTAACTCATAGTAACCATAGCAGATCCTGAATGTCGTCTTCAGAATATATGAGTCCCGAATGTTCAACTGGTGATACCTAGACCTCAAATCAATCTTAACGAACACCCTCGCTCCCTAAAGCTAGTCAAATAGATCATCAATGCGCGGTAAAGGATACTTGTTCTTAATTGTAACTTTGTTTAACTGCCTATAGTCGATGCACATCTGCATAGTACCATTCTTCTTCTTCCTAAACAGAACCAGTGCACCCAGGGCGACACACTAGGTCTAATAAACCCCTTATCAAGAAGCTTTTAAAGTTGCTCCTTCAATTTCTTCAACTCTGTTGGTGCCATACGATACAGAGGAATATAAATGGGATAAGTTCCCGGCACCAAGTCAATACCAAAATCAATATCTCTGTCAGGTGGCATGCCCGGCAGGTCTGCAGGAAACACATCCGGAAAGTCTCATACCACCTGAACAGAATCAATAGTAGGAGTATCAGCACCAACATCCCTTACAGAGTCCAAATATGATAAACTCCCCTTCCCAACCATCTGTTGGGCCTTTAGATAATAAATCACCTTGCTGGGAACATAATTTAGAGAACCTCTCCACTCGATCCTCGGAAATCCCGACATCGCCAATGTCACGGTCTTAGCGTGACAATCCAGAATAGCATAACATGGGGACAACCAATCCATACCCAATATTACGTCAAAATCAACCATACTAAGTAATAAGACATCAACTCTAGTCTCCAATCCTCCAATGGTCACCACACACGACCAATACACACGGTCCACAATAATAGTATCGCCCACCGGCGTAGATACATGAACATATGAAACTAAGAACTCATGGGGCATATCCAAATAACGAGTAAAATAGGATAATACATAAAACTAAGTAGAACTAGGGTCAAATAATGTGGAAGCATCCATGTGGCACACTGAAACAATACATGTGATCACTTCATCTGAAGCAACGACCTCTGACATGGCAGGAACAGCATAAAATTGAGCATGACCACCACCTGATCGGCCTCCCCCTCTATGGCAACCTCTAGCTGCCTGAGCCCTACCCCGAGCTGGTTAGCGGGTGGTGAAGTAACTGGTGAGGAAGTCACCGCCTAACCCCTCTGCTGAACTGGACCTCCAAAGAGATGGGGACACTGTCTCCACATATGACCAAACTCTCCGAACTCAAAGCAACTCCCCGCTGGTGGTGGGGACTGAATTGAACACCTAGAACTAGAATAACTGGTAGAAGGACCTGACACAAATGAACCCTAAGCCAATGGAGCACGGGATAAACTCTGAGCGGGGAGAGCACTGAGAGATGACTGACTCGAATGGGCACTATATGAATCATGGATAGCTGATGCACCATGTTAAACCGGACGAGCCATCTAAGTGAGCTTGTAAGGATGACACCTGCTATGATAGGACTGCCCCTAGAAGGAGCACCGCTGAAGCCACCCGAACCATGAGGCCTCTTGGCCTCCCTCTCCTCACGCTTCTGACTACGGACCTGCTCTAGCCACCAAGCAATATCAACCACCTCATCAAACCTACCACTTGATGCATTCCCCCGAGTCATAACAAAACGCAATCCATAACTGAGGCCATCAATGAACCTCCTAATACTCTCCCTATCTGTGTGAACCAACCAGATCACGTGACGAGCCAACTCTGAAAATCTCATCTCGTACTGGGTCACAGACATACCCTCCTGGTGTGGCTGCTAAAACTTCCTACACAGCTCCTCCCTACGGGTCGGTGGCACAAACTTCTCCAAGAAGAGAACTGAGAACTCGTGCCATGAAAGTGGTGCGGCATCGGCTAGCCTGCTCCGCTTATAGGCCTCCCACCATCTAAAGGTTGTCCTTGTTAGTTGAAAAGTAGTAAATGAGACCCCACTAGTCTCCAAAATACCCGCAGTGCGAAGAATCAGGTAGCACCTATCTAAGAAGTCCTGAGCATCCTCTGACTCAGCCTCACTGAAGGTTGGAGGCTTGAGCCTCCCAAATCTCTCTAGTCTCTTCTGCTCCTCATCACTCATAATGGGACCCACATGGTCCTGAGCAACTACAACCGACTGGGCTGGTAATACCCCCAGTGTATGGAGTCCCTGCATCACATGCTCTGGAGTACAAGCGGCGGGAGTCTGAGCACCTCCCCCGGCCTGAAAAGCGGCTGGCGTGGCCGGAACTGAATTTTCTTGAGCTAGGCTAGTGCAAACAGTTAAAATCTTGGCCAGAGCCTCTCAAAGATAAGTACAGACGTCTCCGTACCGATCTTTAAGACTCTACTAAACCAGCTCATGACTTATGAGACCTATGTAACCTAGGCTCTGATACCAATTTGTCACGACCCAAATCTCACATGTCATAATGGCACCTAGCGCAATACAAGGCAAGCTGACAATCACAATAAACCACACATCTTCAAAATTGAAAACATAACAAAAAACGTTTAAGAGTAAAACCTCACAAATACTGATAAGAATATACCGCGACTTAATACAATATCCCCCAAAATTCGGGTGTCACTGAGTACATGAGCATCTATACAATAACATGGTATGACTGCTGAAACACCGTCTAGGAAGGTAGAACAATATAAATAAAACTAAAAGAAAAAGGAGGAGGGTCAAGGTCTACAGACGCCAAGGAAGCTACCTCGATAGTATCCGAACTGAATAAGCTCTAACACTAGCAACCTCCATGCCTGGAAATACGTGGATCTGCACAAGAAGTGCAAAGTGTGGTATGAGTACAACCGACCAATGTACTCAATAAGTAACAAGACTAACTTTGGGCTGAAAGCAGTGACGAGCTCAACCAATACAATCCAAATACAGAGTTTAACAGTATAGAGATGACAGGAAATATGACAATAATATCTCAGAGAAACTCATAATCTGTTGGTACACAGTACATGAATATAGGCATGCTTCCAGGTTTAACAATTAAGCCCAATATAGATAAAATATGCCAAGTGTGACTGAAATGAGAAATGATACGTCTCTATATCTACATGTCAATTGTGCATAGTAACTGTAATGCAATGCAATGACAAAATCATATGCATACTCTCGGAGTATCAATTCACTCAGTCCTCCTAGTAACTCAATCCTCACAGTCATGCAATCCTCACAGTCACCCAATCCTCTCAATCACTCGGCACTCGCACTCAGTAGGTACCTGCGCTCACTGCTGGTAAGTCAGACTCCGGAAGGGCAGATCCTGCCCAAGCTCTAAGACAAGCCAATCATGGTATGAATTAATAACGCTTGTTGCGACGTGCAACCCGATCCCATAAATATCCTCACAATCAGGTCCTCGGCCTCACTCAGTCATTAATCTCTCCAGTCTCTCGGGCTCACAAATATCATGACAATCAGCCCAACAATGATGATTTGATGTATCAATATATGGAAATAGAGACTGAGATATGATATATAAATGATAGATGTAACTGAGTACATGATTTCAAATTAAGCAAGTAATTCAACAGCAACACGACCTCTGAGCAATACCATCATTGTACCAGCATATAGCCTAAGCATGATTTCTAACATGAATCACAGCTCAATTTCTCTAACACATGGAGAATATATGGATAATGACAAGATTATTTGACTAAAAAGTTCCATTCCACGGAATCAACCGAGTCATAATTCCTACGGTGCACGCCATACGCCATTCATCTAGCATGTGTGTCACCTCAACGCCAACCACATAACACGTAATTCAGGGATTCCTACCCTCATACCATGCAAATATCTACTCCAATAAGCCCTTGTCTCGGGAATCGGCATAAGAACACCTCGAATCTAGCCACAAACAACTCCATACAATCAACTCAAGCTATAGGAATCAATTCCATATGAAAAAGTAAAGTTCTTAAGCAAAAGTCAAAAAGTCAATTCAAAAAGTCAACCCCGGGCTCATGTCTCAGAATCTAACAAAAGTAACAAAATCCAAATACACATTCAACCACGAGTCCAACCATACCAAAATTACTCAAATCTGACACCAAATCATCACTCAAATCCCCAATTCTTACTCTTCGATCCCTAGTCAAAAATTTCCAAAATTCAACCTTACAAAACAAATAAACTAGGTGAAACATTCAATATGTATTAAATATTAATGAATAAAAATGATCAAAAGTGACTTACCTCTTGAAAGCTAGTGAAATCCCCTTCAAATATTGTCTTAATCCGAGCGCCCAAAGTCCAAAAATGAATAAAATCCCGGAACCCTTCTATTATATACACTGCCCAGGCATCTCGCTTCTGCGGGCCGAAAATCCGCATCTGCGGAACCGCTTTTGCGGTCAAAACTCAGCGCCTACGAAATTCACTTAAGCCCACACAAATCCACACCTGCACTCCAAGATCCGTATCTGCAGCCAAACATCCGCTTCTGCGAATCCCGCCACGCCTGCCCATCTCCGCACCTGCGGAGCCTCGTCACATCTGCGAGCTCGCAGATGCGCAAGATCCCTCGCACCTGCAACCACTACCCAGATCCTTCCAGCCCGCTCCTGCAAGCTCGCACCTATGACCAATCCCTTTGCAAGTGCATTCACATCAGAAAACCCCTAGCTTCAGCAACTTCCTAAGTCCAAATTCTAATTCGTTAACCATCTGAAATCCACCTGAGGCCCTCGGAACCTCAACCAAAATTACCAAAAAGTCCTAAAATACGAACGAACTTAGTCGAGGTCTCAAATCACATCAAACAACATCAAAAACGCAAATCGCACCCCAATTCAAGGCTAATAAAAACTATTGAATTCCAACTTTTACAATCATGCCGAAACCTATCAAATCAACTCCGATTGACCTCACGTTTTTCACACAGGTCATAAATGACATGACACACCTATTACAACTTTCGAAACCAAAATCCGAGTCCGATAACCACAAAGTCAAACTCCCGGTCAAACTTCTCAACTCTCCAAGCTTCTAATTTTCCAATATTCGCCATTTCAAGAAAAGATCATCTATGGACCTCCAAATCAATATCTGGACACACTCTTAAGTCCAAAATCACCATATGAATCTATCAGAACCATCGAAACTCCATTCTAGAGCCATTTACACATAAGTCAACATCCGGTCAACTCTCTCAACTTAGGCTTCCAACCTTGGGACCAAGTGTCCCAACTCATTCTGAAACATCCCCGGAACCAAACCAACTACCCCAGCGAGTCACATAATAACAATTTAGCACCAAATAAGCAGTAAATGGGGCAACGGGTCTACAAGACTTCAAATAGTCAGTCAGGTCGTCACAGTAGTCATATAAAGGATCACATATGTATCACAGGAAGCGCGCAATCAAATCAAGGTACATCACAAGAATAACAAGTACGGATGTGTGTTTATATCATGCGTGTGACTACATTAGAGGCAAGTATAGTATCAATCTCAAGATTAGTACATCTTCAAAATAATGTACCAATAGCCTCAACATTACTCTAGCGTGGTTTATTGTACTCACGTAGTCAATCCATTTAATAACACATAGAATCAAGTAGAACACAAACCAAACAAGGCATAGAGTAATCTAAAATCAACCCCAAGCATCCATGGCACGTGTATATACACTCGTCACCTCATATATATATATCACCCCGCATGTAGTAAACAACATTAATTAGTAGGAAAAATTACCTCAACCAAAGATATACAAGACACTTACCTCATCCGAGCTAGTCCAAAGCTCCAGATATATATATATATATATATCACCCCCGCATATAGCAAACAACATTAATTAGTAGGAAAAATTACCTCAACCAAAGATATGCAAGACACTTACCTCATTCGGGCTAGTCCAAAGCTCCAGAATCGCATTTCCTTAGAAATCACCTCTAACAGGCTCGAATCTATCCAACCATCAATCAATATATATATATATATATATATATATATCACCCCCGCATATAGCAAACAACATTAATTAGTAGGAAAAATTACCTCAACCAAAGATATGCAAGACACTTACCTCATTCGGGCTAGTCCAAAGCTCCAGAATCGCATTTCCTTAGAAATCACCTCTAACAGGCTCGAATCTATCCAACCATCAATCAAGGAAGTCAACAAATGCTATAGAAGGCGATCCCAATCCATAAAGCTTTGATTCTTGAAATATTCTCAAAAAATCAACAAAAATCAACCTGGACCCACATGGTCAAAACCCAGTCCGAAACCAATTCCCGATGACCCATAACCTCACGAGTCCAAATATGTTATTACTTTACAAATATGAGTCCAAATTGGTGTTCAAAATCCTAAAATACACTCTCTTAAGCAGTAGACAAACACCCCAAATTTCTCTTCTTCAAATCCATGTTTTGATGTTAAATATAGTGCTAAATTCATGTATAAACCATATATTTAGGTTAGAAACACTTGCACCAAGCTTGTAGGTGAAACCCTAGCCTAAAACCTCACAAATTGAGCTTCAAAAGTTGGGAAAATAAAATTAAAATCACAAAACTTAGCCTTCAATAGTTGCGGGAAGTAGTTGTCAAACAATTACCAAGGATCCGCACGATAGCTCCGCGGGCTGCACAATTGATTCACTGAACAGTCCAAAAATTTGCATTGATACCCTTCTTGTAAAATGGACATAACTCCCTGTATAAATGTCGGAATGACGGATTGTTTGAATCACTAGAAACTAGACTAAAAGAGATACAATATTATTAAAATACCATCCCAAAATTCCTTATATATTGAAATAAATGCTCTTTAGAAGTCGGATCATCTGCAGAAAAGTCCTGTTTCAGTAACTCAATTCTTCCAGAACTTGTTCCAAATACGTTGAAACTCACTTGAGCCCTCCGGGACCCCATCCAACCATTCATACAGATACAAATACCCCATATGAACTTAAGCAAAGTCTCAAACCACCCACAGGAACATCACAACCAAGAATCGAGTCTCAAAGCGAATAGAAGTTTTCTTAAGTTCTTAAATCTTCATTCTTTCAAAAGAGTGTCTGAATAACACTTAGACACTTCTTATTACTTCCAAACGTTGCATAGAAGTTCAATCAACTATATATACCTACCCAAAGTCTACGAACATCAATTAGAGTCTAATAACATCAAAGTCAACTCTTGGTCAAACTTATGAACTCTTAAGCTCTTCAAATTACCGACTTTCGACAAATGGTATTCGAATTGTTGTAGGAACCTCCAACAACAAATCTGAATGTACATACAAGTCCAAAATCACCACACGAACCTATAGAAAGTATCAAATCTCGATTTTGAGTCTGCTACTCAAAAGTCAAACCTTATTCAACTCTCACTACTTAGAGTTTCCATTTAAGAAGTGTTCCAAATAACATCTAAATCTCTTGGGACCAAAATCACTCATACCCGCAGGTCATAAAAAATCAAATGGACCTATGGTAAGGCTCAAATCACGGAACGAGATGATAAAATATGAAATGACCGGTCGGGTTATTATAATCATCGCCCGTCACTCGTTTCCACCACCGTTCGAGGTATTAAAGTTTTTCTATTAAGTCAAAACTCACAATTTTCAGGAGCTTGTCCAAGACTTATATCATGACCAAATCCCATCAACTGACTCAACCCGCTAGATACTCCAACCAACATAAACACAACTCAAAATTGAAGATCACCAAATATATATTAAATAAGTACGCGAAGATTAATACAAACTATCCCTAGAAATGGTGGTAC
The DNA here is from genome assembly GCA_000715115.1 of Nicotiana otophora. NCBI lineage: Eukaryota > Viridiplantae > Streptophyta > Magnoliopsida > Solanales > Solanaceae > Nicotiana > Nicotiana otophora. The sequence continues at coordinate 14,733 of AWOL01S0044980.1, forward strand.
AAGTCATGAGTTACTAAGATTAAGATGCACAACGTTAGTGTGAAGAGAATACATCATATATTTGAAATATACAAAAATAGAAATATAATTCTTAAACTACCATAAACAAAATGGTAGCTTGCAACTGAAATATGGGTACATTTTCAATGCTAGCCTTTGTCTTTCATAACAGCTCAGCACCAAAATCGGCATGCAAGGTGCAGAAGTGAAGTATAAGTACAAACGACCCATGTACTCAGTAAGTATCAAGACTAACCTCAATGAAGTATCGACGAGATTTAGTCAAAAAATACTCATCTAATATAAACTGTGTAACTCATAAGATTTACAATAACACAGAAACGTCCAAGAAACAGCCAAGAAACAAAGGATATTGTGAGGCCCCTTAAATATTTTACCTAAAACCTGGGATTTTGTGGTGCCGTAGTAGACAATTGTTTGGTAGAAAAAGTCATTTCTGTGGCCCACTATGCGGTCGCAGAATGAATCAAAAAACTGGGCAAAGTTTGGGTGATATTGTGTGGTCACTATGCAATCACAAAACCATTTTGCAGGCCACACATCGACCGCGGAACCAACAAGAAAATTTTCCGGAGGGAGTTTCTACGGTGCATTATGTTACCGCGGGATAGGTCTACGGGCCGCATAATGGTCGCAGAGTGGGGCAAATTTGCCCAGTTTTGGAGGACCATTTCGCAGCCCATTTTGCGGACCGCAGAAGCATTATGCAGTCACATATGCGACCACATATCTATGACGAGGCTCCCTTTTATCTAATTTTTTACCCGATCCTATTTCGATATATTAGAGTAATGGACCACTTCTGAAGTAAAAACATATATTCTAGAGTGAGGGAGTGCCAAAGAGTGAGAGAGGGAGTTCCTAAGCCCATCATCCATCAATTCTTGCTCAAAGTTGAAGAAATTGTAAGAAGAATTCACTAGGTCTTCATCTTAGAGGTAAGTTTTTACTTCATAGCCCTCAATTTCGTGATTTTAACTGAATATAGGTAATAAGCCAAGTAAATTCTGGGGTGTGGGAGTTGTTTATTTTACATGCATGTACCATCTAGGGTAATGGGAAGATTGTTGAGCTCTTTTGGGTAAGCTTTAGGTAGTGGGATGATAGAATCCACCATAGGAGGACCTTGGAACCTTAATACACACCTAGTGTTTGATAAAATGCTCAAGTGAGCTAGAATTATGAACTCCTTCCTAATTTGGGTTCAATTTTGCAATATCTCTAAATAGATCGAAGTGGCTAGGATCTCCGAAATATTTTAGTAAATTAAAAGGGCTCGAGGAAAGGTATGTTGGTTAAACTTCTCTCTTAGAATTGATTTCCCATGATGATCTTGTAAGTCCCGAGTTGTCCATTATGAATTGACTTTTCTGAATAAGTTTGACGTCGTATGATGTATGTGTGTGTGTGTGTGTGTGTATATATATATATGTATATATATATATATGTATATATATATATATATATATATATATATATATATATATATATATATATATATATATATATATATATATATATATATATATATATATATATATATATATATATATATATATATATATATATATATATATATATATATATATATATATATATATATATATATATATATATATATATATATATATATATATATATATATATATATATATATATATATATATATATATATATATATATATATATATATATATATATATATATATATATATATATATATATATATATATATATATATATATATATATATATATATATATATATATATATATATATATATATATATATATATATATATATATATATATATATATATATATATATATATATATATATATATATATATATATATATATATATATATATATATATATATATATATATATATATATATATATATATATATATATATATATATATATATATATATATATATATATATATATATATATATATATATATATATATATATATATATATATATATATATATATATATATATATATATATATATATATATATATATATATATATATATATATATATATATATATATATATATATATATATATATATATATATATATATATATATATATATATATATATATATATATATATATATATATATATATATATATATATATATATATATATATATATATATATATATATATATATATATATATATATATATATATATATATATATATATATATATATATATATATATATATATATATATATATATATATATATATATATATATATATATATATATATATATATATATATATATATATATATATATATATATATATATATATATATATATATATATATATATATATATATATATATATATATATATATATATATATATATATATATATATATATATATATATATATATATATATATATATATATATATATATATATATATATATATATATATATATATATATATATATATATATATATATATATATATATATATATATATATATATATATATATATATATATATATATATATATATATATATATATATATATATATATATATATATATATATATATATATATATATATATATATATATATATATATATATATATATATATATATATATATATATATATATATATATATATATATATATATATATATATATATATATATATATATATATATATATATATATATATATATATATATATATATATATATATATATATATATATATATATATATATATATATATATATATATATATATATATATATATATATATATATATATATATATATATATATATATATATATATATATATATATATATATATATATATATATATATATATATATATATATATATATATATATATATATATATATATATATATATATATATATATATATATATATATATATATATATATATATATATATATATATATATATATATATATATATATATATATATATATATATATATATATATATATATATATATATATATATATATATATATATATATATATATATATATATATATATATATATATATATATATATATATATATATATATATATATATATATATATATATATATATATATATATATATATATATATATATATATATATATATATATATATATATATATATATATATATATATATATATATATATATATATATATATATATATATATATATATATATATATATATATATATATATATATATATATATATATATATATATATATATATATATATATATATATATATATATATATATATATATATATATATATATATATATATATATATATATATATATATATATATATATATATATATATATATATATATATATATATATATATATATATATATATATATATATATATATATATATATATATATATATATATACATATATATATGAATATGTTCAAATGTGTTCCGGAATGTTCTTATTATATTGTGCTATTCTTCGGGAGAGTATTTGAAGTATGAGTATCTATTAAAATGTTGTGACTTCAAGTCAAGTCCCAATGAAAGTGATCACATCAAATTGTATAAGAGATCATATGTGCCTAAGACCCTAATTTGCTCAAGTATGTGTTTAAAGTCTTAATTTGAAAGGCCTTGTTGTTGATTATCTATGATAATGATTGAAAATGGAATAGTGAGCATGAATTATGAAGTACTGCCAATGTGCCAAGAATGATATTGCGTTACGGCCAATGATATCAATAAAATGAATGACATGTAAAAGAATATGAATTGAGTGATAAATACTTTTAATAACAAATGCTTTGGGAGTATCGTTTAGCCACTGAGGAAGGGTAGGTCGGAACAACCTAACCCGAAATTACACTTGCCGGTGTAGGAGTGATTGAGGGGAAAATTCCATGTTAATGTGATGAAACCGTTTCCCCTTATATGGGATGGGACTGGTGTGTTGAGATGTTTTCCCCTTAAATGGGATGAGATTATTACTAGCTAGATGTGATGTAATGTCGACCCACACAGAATTGTGGTGAAACAGCTTAGCCAATCGGGTTGAGATAGGATGCCATGCCGCACACATGGTGGTATTGTGAGTGTATGTCTCGGGGTGAGACGGCTTAGCCAGTTGGGCTGAGATCGGACTATGTGCTAAAACACGATGGTATATCGGTGCTAAAGATCTCCCAACTTAAATTACTGAAACCTACTTGAAATTTACATTTCCCCTAATGTGACACTTTGATACCGTTTGAGTCTCTTATTGATATCATGTTTTATTCTCTATTTTCTGTTGCTCATTCTATTGAGAGGGTGTTTAGTTTTACATATAAGTACTATTCCATATGTACTAACATCCCTTTTACCGGGGGCACTGCATCTTTAATGGATACGGGTGGTTCCATAGCAGGTGGTATTGATTAGTTATAGCAACACACCCTCTCCTCAGCTGATTTGGTGAGCCTGCTTCATTTCGGGGTCCTGTATCTTCTATCCTTTGTACATAACATTTTGAGGTCAAGACAGGGCCTTGTTACCGGCACTGTCATAGCAATCTTTTGTTCCTGTTAGAGGCTCCGTAGACATAGTGTGGGTTGTGTATATTTTGGGAAATTTAAAACTAAAAATATTGTAATTGTATCATTTGTCCCACTTTAGCTATAATTGTACCATGTACTGTTTTGAACATTTGTTAAGGACATAACTAATTGAAATGAAATGGTGGTGTTCATATGACTTCTTACTGACTAATTAATTAAATGCATCCGTCTCTTTATTCGTGGGTGAGTTGGGTAGACGAAACTGTGCAGACTTTCTCGACCGGGGTAACTTTGTTGAGCGCCGGTCATGCTCCCCGAGGTCGGGGCATGACAAACTTAGTATCAGAGCCTAAGGCTTTAAAGTGTCCTAGGATGTCTTGGAGTCATATCTAGTAGAGTCCTTCTTATTGGTGTGTTGTCGACCACATATATAATTAGGAGGCTACTTCGGCATTTAGGAATAATAGCCTTCTTTGATGATCTAGATAGTGCGATAATGCTGATTGTAAGATTGTTCCTCCTTTAACTCGAGCATTGCTCTAATTTTCAGTATATGGTGCCTAGGAAGAAAGCAAGAACTGGCCAAGGAGACAATGTCACCCCAGGAGCAGCATTTGACCCTTTACTTGATAATGTGGGTGAACACCCGAGGGGTGAGAATATTCCCCCAACTACTACGCTGCCTGATTCCACTACACCTGGTTAGACCGCACCAGCTCCTGCACCTACTCAGGGTACAATGATCCCTCCAACTGATATTCCAGTTCCACCTCCAGCCCCAGCTTCCAGTCCCGGTGTATTCGATGGGGATCTTATGGGAGCCATATAGATGTTGGCTCAAATAATGGCTTCTCAGGCCTAGAGATCAGATGTTTCACCCACTTCTTCTAGTCAGCTAGGGAATTCCACTAGTTCCAGGGTGAACCGATTTCTCTAGTTGGACCCTCCAGTGTTCACAGGTACTGATCCTGAGGAGGACCCCCAAGATTTTATTGACGAGATGCACAAGACCCTTCGAGTTATGCGTGTTACTAAGACAGAGGGAGCAGAGTTGGACTCATACCGCTTGAAGGGGGTGGCTTATTCTTGGTTTGAAATATGGGAGGACTTCCGTGAGGGGGGAAGCCCTCCGGCGAGATGGAGTGAGTTTGTCGATGCTTTTATTGTTCATTTCTTGCCTGTTGAGACTAAGGCAGCTCGTGCCGTGAGTTTGAGAAGCTGAAACAGGGTAGCATGAGTGTATAGGAGTATCATATGAGATTCGCGCTCCTGTCCAAATATGTCATCTACATGTTGCCTACTATGGAGGCTAGAGTGTGTCGGTTTGTGCAGAGCCTTAGCCCCTTAGTTATTAATGATGCCACTATAGCTGCCTTGAATTTTGATATGAACTATGGTAAGATTGTGGCATTTGCTCAAGACACAGAGACCCGCAAACTGAAGAATAGAATGGAGCGAGAGAGTAGCAACAAGCCAGGTCAGCGGGCAACTTCAGTAGTACTACTAGTGGTGGTGGTGGTAGTAGGACAGCTTTCAGGGGAGGGTCATCAGGTTCGTCCCAGTCAGCAGCAATGGAAACATTTTAGGCCCAGCCAGAGCAATAAGGGATCCTACTAGCAGGGTCGGTCTGGTGGGATATTTCAGCAGCAGCGGAGGCCCCCACGCCCTAGGTGCGGGAAGATGCACTTTGGGAACTGCTAAATGGATCAACCCATATTCTATGTGTATGGTATGAGGAGTCACATTCAGAGGGATTGTCGTTCGTCTCACCAGAGCATGGGTAGAGGTACAACACAGCTAGCCAGTTCTACAACTACTACATCTGCAGCACCTCCTCCAGCTCAAGGCGCCCCAGCACCTACAGGGCGTGGTGCAGCTAGGGGTGGCACACAGAGTTCGGAAGGACCCAGCCGTTTCTAAGCTATAAGGGGTCGCCAGAGTTCATAGGCTTCTCCAGATGTTGCCGTAGATATATTGACTATTCAATCTCATGATGTGTATGCTCTTATTGATCCCGGTTCCACCTTGTCCTATGTCACTTCCTATATTGCTATGGAATTTGGGATAGAACCGAAACAGCTCCATGAGTTGTTCTATGTATCTACTCCGGTTGATGAGTCTATTGTGGCCGCATGGGTTTATAGGGATTTTGTTGTCACGGTGCGTGGTCGAGACACCATGGATGACCTCATCGAATTGGGGATGGTCGGTTTTGATGTAAAGTGGAGATGGATTAGCTTTATTCATGTTTTGCTAAGCTTGACTGTCGAACTAGAACCGTTAGGTTTGAATTTCAAACTGAGTGAGTGATTGAATGTAAGGGGGATAATGTGGTGCCGAAGGGTAGGTTTATTTCTTACCTTAAGGCCACAAAGATGATAAACAATGGGTGTATCTACCATTTGGTCTGGGTTACGGACACCAACGCTGAGGCACCTACGCTTGCGTTCGTGTCTGTTGTGAAAGAATTTCTGGAGGTCTTTCCGGATGAGCTCCCTAGGATCCCGCTAGACAGGGAGATTGATTTTGGGATTGATGTGATACCAGGGACGCATCTTATATCTATTCCACCCTACAGAATGGCATCAGTAGAATTGAAGGAGCTAAAGGAACAATTGAAAGATTTGTTAGAGAAGGGTTTCATCCGGCCGAGTGTGTTGCCTTAGGGCGCACCAGTTCTATTTGTAAGAAAGAAGGATTGGTCGCTAAGAATGTGTATTGACTATTAGCAGCTCAACAAGGTTACAATCAAAAATAAGTATCCATTGCCAAAGATAGATGACTTGTTCAATCAATTGCAGGGTGTTAAGTCTTTCTCCAAGATCAATTTAAGATCCAGGTATCACCAATTAAAGATCAAGGAGCATGATATTCCGAAAACAGCTTTCAGGACCCCGTATGGGCACTTTGAATTTCTGGTTCTTTCGGGCTAACAAATGCCCCTGCAGCTTTCATGGATCTTATAAATTGGGTCTTCAAACCTTTCCTCGACTCCTTCGTGATTGTGTTTATTGACGATATTCTTGTTTATTCACGAAGTCGGGAGGACCATGCCGATCATCTCATGACAGTTTTACAGACTCTATATTAGCACCAGTTATATGCGACATTTTCGAAATGTGCATTTTGGCTAGAATCTGTTACGTTCTTGGGTCATATTGTATTTAGAGAAGGAATTGAGGTTGACCCCCAGAAAATTTCAGCCATGAAGAATTGGCCTAGACCTACCACTCCAACAGAGATTCGCAGTTTCTTGGGCTTGGCTGGATATTACAAAAAGTTTGTGGAGGGGTTCTCTACTCTTGCCTCTCTGTTGACTAAATTGACGCAGAAGGCGGTTAAATTCCAATGGTCAAACGCTTGTGAAAGGAGCTTCCAAGAGTTGAAATCCAGATTAACTACGGCACCCGTGTTGACTCTACCAGAGGGTGCAGATGGATTTGTGGTATATTGCAGTGCTTCAAGAATCGGTCTTGGGTGCGTATTAATGCAACATGGCAAGGTGATAGCATATGCTTCTAGGAAACTCAAGAATTATGAAAAGAACTATCCAACACATGACTTAGAGCTTGCGGAGTGGTATTTAGATTGAAGATTTGGCATCATTATTTGTATGGGGTCCATGTGGATATATTCACGGACCATAAGAGCCTTCAATATATTTTCAAATAGAAGGAATTTAATCTGAGGCAAAGAATACGGCTTGAGTTACTCAAGGATGATGACATCGACATCCTATATCATCCCGGGAAGGCTATTGTTGTAGCGGATGCTCTTAGCCAGAAATCTATGGGCATTTTGGCTCACTTAGAGGCATATCAAAGGCCGTTGGCCAAGGAGTTTCATCAGTTGACTAGTTTGGGAGTTCGTCTTATGGACTCTAGTGAGGGAGGGGTGATTGTGCAAAATAGGGCTGAATCGTCGCTTGTGGTGGAAGTCAAGAAGAAGTAATTCAATGATCCATTATTAGTACAATTGAAGGAGGGAATTCAAAAACATAAGACCATTACCTTTTCTCTTGTCATGAATAATGGTACACTAAAGTACCAAGGGCGACTATGTGTTCCAAATGTAGATAATCTCCGAGAAAGAATCATGACCGAGACTCACATTGCTAGGCATTTCGTGCACCCGGTCTCTACAACGATGTATCATAATCTTAGGAAAGTCTATTGGTAGAACGATATGAAGAGGAATGTAGCGGACTATGTGGCGAGATGTCCAAATTGTTAGCAAGTGAAGGTCAAACACCAAAGGCCGGGTGGGCTGGCACAAAACATAGAAATTCCAATGTGGAAGTGGGAAATGATTAACATGGACTTTGTGGTAGGGCTACCTCGCACTCCTCGTAAATTGGACTCGATTTGGGTGATTGTGGATCGAATCACGAAATCAGCACACTTCTTGCCGGTTAAGGCTACCGACACAGCGAAACAATATGTTCGGTTGTACATTAAGGAAATAGTCAGGTTGCATGGCACTCCAGTTTCTATTATCTCAGATCGAGGGGCACAGTTCAAGGCTAATTTTTAGAAGAACTTTCAGCAAGGTTTGGGTACTCATGTGAATCTTAGTACAACCTTCCATCCACAGACCGACGGGCAGGCAGAGCAGACTATTCAGACGCTTTAGGATATGTTACGCACTTGTGTTCTTGACTTTAAAGGTAGCTGGGATGATCATTTGCTTCTCATTAAATTTTCCTACAACAACAGTTATCATGCTAGCTTTCAGATGGCGTCGTTCGAGGCTTTATATGGTACGAGATGAAGATCTCCCATTAGGTGGTTCGAGATTGGGGAAGTGGAATTGATAGGGCCAGACCTCATGCATCAGGCTATGGAAAAAGTTAAGATTATTAAGGAGAGGTTGGAAACTTCTTAGAGTCGTCAAAAATCCTATTCGGATGTGCGTCGCGGGGATTTGGAGTTCAAAGAAGATAATTGGGTACTCCTAAAGGTTTCCCCTATGAAGGGTATAATGCGATTTGGTAAGAAAGGGAAATTGAGTCCGAGGTATGTCAACTGTACAGAATCATTCAGAGGATTGGTCAGGTGGCTTACAGGCTAGAAATGCCTCCAGAGATGTCTTTGTTGCACCAGGTGTTCCATGTATCCATGTTGAAGAAGGTGGTTGGAGGTCCGTCGCTTTTTATTCTGGTTGAGACCATTGAGGTTAATGAAGAATTAACTTATGAAGAAATTCCAGTTGCCATATGATCTCGTCTAATTTCACTCCTCTATTCGAAGTTATGAAAACGATCGATGCAATAGTAATACCTAACAAGTGTAGGGGCCGAATCTCGCAGGGACCTATATGAATGGGTGTTAGTAGTATATATCTTAGCGTGTGAGTTTGTATATCTAAATTTTCACCTCCGCAAAGTTTGGTTGTTTAAAAACCTAAATTACACTACGATTGCAATTTAAAGACTAAAACTAGGAAATTGTTTTTGTTATTTTTCAAATGATATAAAAGGCCTAGGACTATGACCTTCACCTAGGTATTTGCCTAATGGGTTTTAAACTTTAAAACTTGTTTTATTGGTCGGGGTGTATTATAGCTAGAAACACTCGGTTACCCATGCAATACCTCTTGGTCAGAGAGTGATTTTGCCCAATTTGACATTCTCAACTCCAAATGAGTGTTGAACAAAACGGTTGAATAAAAGCTCAAGTCGGGTTTTACTATCTCTAGGTTCAACCCTTTATTGGGCTTATCAATCTCTCGATTGACCCAATTTCTTGTTAGCCAAGTTTTCCTAGACTAAATCTCTCTTTCTCAAGTAGAGACCAAGTTAAATAGGCATGAACTAATGTTTGTAACCATTAATTCTTCCAATAAAAGCAAGACCAAGGCTAAATATTATACACCCAACCATAAAAAGGCAGTAAATCAAACACTCATTAAGTTTACACACAAGGGTTGGGTCACAACCCTAGTAAACATCGAGCTACTCATGCTTAAATTGGAAAAAAAAGAAGAATAAATGATAATTAAACCCATATTGCTAATTAGAATGATAAACTCTATGTTCAAAAAGTTCAAAATAGCAAAACTACTAAAAAGAGTAAAAGGAACCGTCTACTATAGCAGATGATGTCAAAAGTTAACCTAAAAAAGTGAAACTCTTCTATTTATATAGGCCTGGAATTTTCGGACAAAAATGCCCATTCAGAGGTTCTACGGCCGCACAATTCCATGTGCAGTCAGCACTTTTCTTCAGCTTGAAGAGATTGGAAATCTGCAGTCACACTGTACTCTTTCTGCGGTCCGCACAATTGTAAGTGTGGCCGCACCTTGTTCTTCTGCGGACCACACAAATGTGAGTGCGACCGTGAAGCTTTTCTTCGATGGCTGCACAATAATTGTGCGGTCCGCACTTTTGGTAGACTTGAGATGCAGGTTCTCTGAACTTTTGCTCTGACCCAACTTCTACGGCCGCAGACTTCATGTGCAGACCGCACTTTGCAACATTTTCTGATGGAAGATTCTTCACAACCTATGGTCGCAGATGATATTCTGTGGTCCGCACTTATGAGCTTTTGTGCCTATATTTGTCCTTGAGTTTAGATTACTCCTTCTTGAGTTGGATTTCATCTCGGGAGCTCATCTTCCAATATTCTTGCAATTAAGCACAATTCATCAGTTTTTGGGAACACAATTAAGCTCTTTTGGACTAAAACAAAAGCTATAAAGGGCGCTAATATATTCAAAAGTGTCAAATGAGAATCAACTCCCCCAAATATAAGCTTTTGCTTGTCCCCAAGCAAATCAAGTAGTTCCCACCTCCACAAGCTAGGAGCCATTCCATCTAATCAAAAGTGAATCAATTACACATCAATTCGGACCAACGATTATCCACACCACTTATGAATTATCAACAAGGCAACAAGTTAAACTTTTGAGCACAAATAGTTCTAGCATGACACTTGCGCATCAAGAGTTGACTTTGTTCATCAAGAAAGCTCGCTCTTTTATGTAGGTCGTTGTGGATCCCAAACACCTCCTCCTCTACTCTCCATTTTCCTATCTCACTTAAAAATATATCACTCAATCCAAGGATTTGTGAAAGGTTCGCTCATCTCTCTCAAACGAATGTCGCAAGTACGGCTTTAAGTACTATAGGATTACCCCTCATGTAAATCACCACTAATGTAAGTTCACTCGGCTTGAAATCACGTAGGGCTTTTTCGAAATTCAATGAAGGCTTTTGGACTAAGGTTGGAATGCTATGATAGAACGGGTTCATATTTCCTTAAGCACTCAATTTTCTTTTCTAGGCCCATGCTTTGCCAACTCTTTGAGACATTTTCTTTTCCTTAGGGGAACTAGAGAGACTTAACATCACCCTTTCTTGGTCATGATATTCATTTTCTCCTTCTTTGATTTCTCCATGCTTTGCATCATTACTTTTCTTTGAATCCCTTCAACTCTTCAACTTATTCACTTTCTTTTTGCATTTGTTTTCTTCTTTCTTTTTCTTGCCTTTTATTCTCTTCATTTCTTTTCTCTTTTGTGCCTTGATACCTTTTTCAAACTCCTCATCTCTACCCCAAATTTATGTTTTTAGCCAATTGTTTCACAAGAATATTAAGGAAAGCTCGGGTTCCAAGAGAGGTTCAAAACAAAACGGGTAAAGGCTTGTTACATGGTTATCAAATGAGAAAGGTCTTAGTCTCGAATGGGTTAACTAGGGATAACAACATTGGTGGGCAACGAAAAATTTCAAGTGGGTCAAGGAGAGCATACAATAACTTCTCAAGCCAAACAAAACTTAAATTTCGCCTAGAAACACATTCGGGGCAAGTTCTAGACCATTCGCCCGGGTACTTCGACTTGCAACAACAACATCTCACCTCTCACGTAGCTGGATTGTTAAAGAGGATAGAGTCTAGGGCCACAACGACCATATTCAAGATTGAAAATTACTATGGTTCGACTAAACCACTCGATTATTTCCTAAGTCGACACAAGAGTCAAAAGGTCACTAAATAGAGCTATTTCTTTCAAAAAACTTTGTTTTTAACCATAAGCACGTAGTTAAGTGTATTGGTATCAAGTGAAGCATGTTTGACTCTTAGAGCATGACTCAATTAGGTCTTTTTATTCAATATTACTACTATTATTACCTAAACACCAAAAATGGACTCAATCCCTTAAGAAAATTGCCATGCCATCAATCGTTGGGAAGAGCCACCCGGTTCACACAAAAACCACTTTTGGAAAGAACCGTGCCATTAAGAAAACCAAAGGATTATTATCCACTAAGACATAAAAAGAAGCTATTAAATAAAAAAGAAGCTACTAATTCAAAAAGAAGACAAACATAAAGATAAAGAAGCTTTAAAACAAAAGAACTATTGAAAGCTAAACGAATATACATAATGAGAGATAAGAGGGAATATATACATAATGAGAAAGAGGAAGAAAATAGTAATAAGTTAATTACAGGCCAAATGTGTTATCAAAATACAGAATCATCAGAATGTGTCAAAGAAACTCCAGCCCCCACTCGAATAAAAATAAGCATTGTCCCCAATGCTTAACAACATAAGAGTAAGAGAATGGTGAGAGTAAAGAAAACTCCCTATGGCTCTGTGGCCATCTCTGTGTCCCCAACAGTGGCACCGACCTCAGCGTCATCCAATTGGATCTCATCATCTTCAAGTCCGAGAGTGGCTGGGTTGGTGAACATCTGACGGACTACCACAACAGTGTTAGCAGCAGTGTCTGGCTCCTAAGACTGGCCAGCTGGTACTGTACGAGTTGTAGGAGCTGGGCCTGGGTGGTGCGGGTCCATCAACATGTCAAATGGAATATCTTCGGCTGCTGCAATCTTTGCAACATGGATACAAAGCTCGTCCACTGACTTCTTAGATGCCTGCCGCTTTCTTATTTTCTTTACCTCTTTGACCAACTCTTCGATCATTGCCCCATGCTGCACTAAAGTGGCCATGATCGTGTCTTGATTTTCCAGGAGCTTCTTCAAAGTTTCATCAACTGTGGGGGGAATCTGGGGTGCCGGAGAGGATGATTGTGATGCAATATGACTGGATATGTCAGACAGCTTTGTAGTAGTTGTCTGCATCCAGTTGTTGAGGCTCGCCAGTGTCTGGGAGACTCGCAGTACAGAGAGTGGAGCAGATGGCATAGGTACAGGCTTCAAAGCCGAGGTGGGAGGTACTGAGGCTGAAGGTGGAGGCATGGCAACCGCACTGGTAGAAGGATTTTCTGTAGTGGATGGCATATCAGTTGTCTCTATACCCACCATCGATGGCTCATCAGACTAGCCTACGGTGGTAATTGGCTCACCCTTTCTCTTTAGATTGTGTGCATCCATCAGAGAATACCAAGATAAGGGCTTCTTCGCCCGAACCTTCTTGTCATAATCTTTGGGCTCTACCCGTGCATGTGTAAGGTACTCAGTGATGGTGTTAGGATACGGGTAGGAAGTATCAGCCTACCTGGCAACCACTGATATGTTGGCTGACATCACGGCACCCACATTGACCGGATACCCGACCATAATAGAGGCGACTAGAATTGCCCGTGGAATAGGTACATTTGTCTCGTTCTGGCACAGGTCTAGTCTGCTACATACGAAGGTCTGCCATCCCTTCACCTCGAAATTTAGGGTGTCCCGCTGAATAGGAACCCCTGCAGTGATCCATGGTGTTGGTGGCCCCGGGGCTGCAAGAAGCTCATCTAGCCATGGGCGAGCTACATCACCCATCGCTAGCTTCTCCAAATACTATGTCGACTCAACGTCCTCAAACACCAAGTAGGAGTTCAGTATGTGTTGGTCGAACCGCACCTTCAGATTTCTCACTTTTGTAACTTTGGTCCCCTCTTTTATGTGTGCCACAATTGTATAGAACTCCCGGACCAAATACTCTTTGGCGTACACAACTGACTGGGTGAACCACATCCACCCTTTCCTTTCCCGGAACTATCTCAAAACTTATGGCCTCTTTCTTCTTCGACCTCTCAAGGCCGGCAACTGTAGTATCACCCCCTCGGCCATCGTCCGGAATATTGTCAATAGTAGCTACTTGTGCCTCAGGGACAGGTGTAGAAGAGGGCTCTGAAGCCTAACTTACACTCTCCGAACCCTCGGAAGTGCTATGTGAGGAGGAAGGCTCGCCCCGGATTTGATACCTTCCCTGTGGCTGATGTGGCAGTGATTGGACTGCAGGCTGCTCTTGCACTGAGTCGCCCTCCGATGCTTCCCGAGATGGGGCATATGAACTAGATTCGGAGGGTTCGGGCTGTCTTCCTTGGCCTGCTACAAATTTCTTGGTGATTATCTTCTGGAGGGCGAGGGCTAAAGAGCTTTTGGCTCGGCCTCTGGAAGGTTCAACCCTCCCTTTTGAAGTGTCACCACGGCCACGAGATCTAAGCATTTTCTGCAACAAGCAACAATAGAAATCTGTTGTAATTCAATTACACACAAACAGTAAATCACAGTGTAGAACATGAGTGCAAGATGGGGAAGTGCAGTCCACACAATTACAAGTGCGGCCGCAGACTAGGATGTGCGGACCGCACAACTTGAACTTGCGGCCGCAGAAATGGAACTTCGGTCCGCACAATTTTGTGTGCGACCACAGAATAGAAGTGCGGTCCGTATATTTCTCATTGCGGCCGCACATTAGAATTCCAAAAATTACTAACTCTCTCATGATAGAGATTGGTCTGATCCATGGCCACAAATACTTTTCTGCAGCTGTGATGGAATTTCTGTGGTCCGCACAATTCCAAGTGTGGCCGTAGAACCATGCTTGATCAAAGAACCCTATTCTCTACTTCTGCAGACCGCACAATTTCTTATGCGGCTACGGTAGAATTTCTACGGTCCGCATAATTTCAAGTGCGGCCGCAGGTTTCAAACCAAAGTCGATCAGACTCCTAGGGTTTACAAAAGTTTTCAATAATTGACATGATATTAATAATTAAGCATGCAAATCAATTTACCCGAGTACCCATAAAACAATTAGTAGTTGACCCAACACATACTAAACCCCACATGGTAGTAAAATTTAAATCTATTGACAAATGGCTTAACATTATCTAACAAATTTTAAATTTAACTAAAAGTTGAAACTTTCTATGAGAAATTAGACATACTAGATACGAAAGAGTGAAACTAAGTGATCACAGATGTGTGTGGAGTGTGACAGATGGTTGAACAGATGATTTCCAAGTTTTAGAATTTAGAGTGCTCAGAGAGGGAAAAACAACTTAGTATAGTGGCCCTAGGCTACTATTTATACTTACATGCAGACTTGTGAAACAAAGGAGGAGTGCGACCACAAAATTCCTTCTGCGGTCCGCACTCTGTTACCTGGAGGCTCAATAGCCTTTGTTGACCTGCGGTCCGCACAATTTGTGGTGCGACCGTAGATTTTGACTGCGGACCGCATAATTCGATGTGCTGCCGTAGATTGGCCATTTCTCTGACAGACTAAACTTCAGAGAGTTTGCAATTTCCCATCTCAATTTGTGCGGTCCGCACAAGAATTGCACAGACGCAGTTGCATTCTGCTGTAACATTCAAAATTGTGCGCTCCGCACAATACATGTGCGGTCCGTAGTTTTTCCACACTTAGCCAATTTTTTGAGCACAGTTCCTGTAAAGCACACTCATTCTTGCAACTCACTTCAAATCCAGTTAGCACAAAATAACACATATCTACAAAAGAAGAAAAAATAAAAAGAAAAAGAAAACATGGGTTGCCTCCCAAGAAGCGCCTGATTTAACGTCGTGGCACGGCGCAGATTACCATCACTTAAAATGAAAACCTGTCACCACGTGGCCATCATCAGCTTGTCCCAAAAATTGCTTCACCTGGTGACCATTGACTCAGAATACCTCATCATTTTTGTTCTTCAAGTCCAATGTACCAAAAAGTGTCACACCCACAATTTCAAAGGGACCACTCTATTTGGATTTCAGCTTTCCGGGAAACATCTTCAATCATGAGTTGAACAAAACAACAAGATCGCGCACCTTGAACTCCTTGTTTAGGATGTATTTGTCATGAAGGTACTTCATTCTCTCTTTGTACAAGGACGAACTTGCATATGCATGATACCAGAATTCATCCAATTCACTCAAATGTGCAATCCACAAGTTAGCGGTTGCATCCCAATCAAGATTCAGCTTCTTTAAAGCCTACATGGATTTGTTTTCAAGTACAACCGGAAGATGACAAGTTTTGCCAAACACCAACCGGTATGGATACATCCCAATAGGAGTTTTGAAAGCAGTCTGATATGCCCATAGTGCATCATCAAGCTTCTTTGACCAATCCGTCCGGTTAGCATTCACTATTTTTGATAAGATACTCTTTATCTCCCGGTTGGAGACTTCCACTTGACCACTAGCTTGAGAATTATAGGGAATCGTAACTTTATGAGTGATGCCATACTTACTAAGCAAAGTGTCAAAAGCTTTGTTGCAAAAAAGTGACCCCATATCGCTTATGATAGCCCGCGGAGTACCAAATCTTGTGAAAATATTCTTCTTCAAGAACGCCAACACACTTCTCGCTTCATTGTTGGGTAGAGAAATGGCCTCAACCCATTTAGACACATAATCAACCGCGACCAAGATGTAGGTGTTTTCACAAGAACTCACAAAAGGACCCATGAAGCCAATACCCCACACGTCAAAGATATCGATCACCAAAATGGTAGTGAGAGGCATTTCATTCTTCTTCGGGATTCCACCGGCCCGTTGGTATTCATCACATCTTTTTACCATATCACTTGCATATCTGCAGAGAGTGGGCCAATAGAAACCACAACTTAGCACTTTAGCCGTCGTTCTTGCTCTGCCATGGTGACTACCATAAGGTGAAGAATGGAAAGGCTCAAGAATAACATTTTTCTCTTCATCCGGTATACATCTTCTAATTACCCCATCCGTGAAAATCCGAAAGAGGTAAGGCTCGTCCCAATAATAATATTGACAATCCCGTTTGATCTTCTTCCATTGTTTTTGAAGAGAACTCATCCGGGATGATTCCACATACAAGGAAGTTTGCTAGATCGGAGAACCATGGCACATCCTTCATTGAACTGGCCAAGAGTTTCTCATCGGGGAAGGAGTCATTGATTTCAAGGCCACTATACAGCCTCCACTCCTTCTCCAAAACTAGACAAGTAGTCTGCCACTTGATTTTCACTCCCTTTCCGATCTTAAATGTCAATATCAAACTCTTGCAATAATAGCACCCATATAATCAACCTAGATTTTGAATCTTTCTTGCTCATAAGATAGTGAAGTGCCGTATGATCCGTATGAATAATAACCTATGCACCCATCAAGTATTGGCGAAACTTCTCAATTGAAAACACAATGGCAAGAAGCTCTTTTTCAGTAACAGTGTAATTTACTTGGGCATCATTCATGGTCTTACTAGCATAATAGACCGGATGAAAAATCTTGTTGATACGTTTCCCCAAAACTGCTCCAACCGCTACATCACTAGCATCGCACATGAGCTCAAAAAGTATACTCCAATTAGGAGCGGTGATAATGGGAGTTGTTGTCAACTTGAACTTTAGCAATTCAAAGGCTCCCGTGCAATCATCAGTGAAGTAAAACTTAGCATCTTTCTCTAAATGCTTTCACAAAGGGTTCACCACTTTGGAAAAATCCATTATGAAGCACTGGTAGAACCCCGCATGACCCAAGCAACTTCTCACACCTTTCATTGATGTTGGAGGTGGAAGTTTAGAAATCACCTCTGTCTTCGCCTTGTCAGCCTCAATTCCCTTATTTGAAATTTTGTGGCCAAGGACAATGCCCTCCTCAACCATGAAATGGCATTTCTCCCAATTCAACACCAAGTTTGTTTCTCACACCTTGTCAATATTTTATCCAAATTTGCGAAGCAATCATCAACGAAATCCCCGACTACCGAAAAGTCATCCATGAAAACTTCAAGGTAGTCATCGACCATATCCATAAAGATCGCCATCATACACCATTGAAATGTTGCCGGTGCATTGCATAAACCAAATGGCATCTGCTTGAAAGAGAAAGTGCCATAGGGACAAGTGAAAGTTGTTTTTTCTTGATCTTTCGGGGCAATAAGGATTTTGTTGTAACCTGAATATCTATCTAGAAAGAAATAGAAAGCAAGACCGGCCAACCTATCAAGCATTTGGTCAAGAAAGGGGAGTGGGAAATGGTCTTTCCTTGTTACTTTGTTTAGCTTCAATAGTCCATACACACTATCCACCCGGTCACCGTTATTGTTGGAATTAACTCGTTCTTATCATTGGTGACCATAGTTATGCACCCCCTTCTTAGGTACACATTGCACCGGAGAAGTCCACGAACTGTCGGAAATGGGTAGACCACCCCGGCATCTAACCACTTGATGATCTCCTTTTTGACCACGTCTTGCATGGCTTCATTGAGTCTCCTTTGATGTTCTATGGAGGGTTTGGCATAGTCCTCCAAGTTAATCTTGTTCATGCAAAACGCAGGCTTATTCCCCCAAATATCAATCAAGTCTACTCAATAGCTTTATTCCTCTTGTGGAGAACCGCCAATGTGGAGTCAACCTTCACGTTGGTCAAACAAGAGGAAAGAATAACCGGTAAAGTAGAATAAGGGCCAAAGAATTCATACCTAATATGCGGAGGCAATGGCTTCAACTCCAAGATAGGAGGCTCTTCAATTGAAGGCTTTGTAGGATGAGTTTTCCTGTTCTCAAGCTCCAAGGAAAGCTTCCGGGGTGCATAGTTGTACGGCCCCATTCTTTGCAAAAACTTAACACATTCCATAAAGCCATCCATCTAATCATCATCAAAATTTAGCAAGACAGCCTCCAACATGTCACCTACATTAATTGTGGCACTTGTATCATCAATAATCACATCGGTCACCCAGTCCACGAACGAACACACTTCATTGCTATTAGGTTTCCTCATAGATTTGAACACGTGGAACACTACCTTTTCATCACCTACCTAGAAAGTGAGTTCTCCCGCTTCCACATCAACAAGATCCTTCCTCGTAGAAAGGAAAGTTCTACTAAGAATAATCGGGACCTCATAG
The DNA here is from genome assembly GCA_000715115.1 of Nicotiana otophora. Taxonomy (NCBI): domain Eukaryota; kingdom Viridiplantae; phylum Streptophyta; class Magnoliopsida; order Solanales; family Solanaceae; genus Nicotiana; species Nicotiana otophora. The sequence goes on from AWOL01S0044980.1 coordinate 34,397, forward strand.
TCCACTTCGCAATCAAGAATAACAAAATCCGCCGGGAGAATGAACTTGTCAACTCGAACCAATACATCCTCGATCGCCCCGAACATTCTCTTCATTGTACGATCGGCCATTTGTAATCTCATAGATGTGGGTCTTGGTTGAATAATTCTCAATGCCTTAAAAACCAAATAGGGCATCAAATTGATACTTGCCCTAAGATCACAAAGAGCTTTGGCAAACATGGCACTTCCAATGGTGCAAGGAATTGCGAAAGCTCTGGGATCTTCCAATTTAGGAGTCATCGAATGCACAATTGCACTCACTTGGTGAGTGACTTTGATAGTTTCAAAATTCATCGATCGCTTCTTTGTCACCAAGTCCTTTATAAACTTTGCATATCCGGGCAATTTCTCCAAGGCTTCAACTAATGGCACATTTATTGAGAGACTCTTCATTATATAAATGAACTTTTTAAATTGATTCTCGCCATTTTTCTTGGCGAGCCTTTGAGGATATGGAGGAAGTGGCTTAGGCAATATTGCCTTAGCCTTTTGCACTACCAGTTCCGGTATGTCAATCGCATGCTCTCTAGACAGGTTCACTTCCTCTTGAGTCTCGTCCACTGTATCATCAATATCAATCCGCATTTCATCATTAGTTTGCACTACATTGGTTGGGATCTTCTCTTCTTCTACCACTTGATCATCATCCACAAGTTGCCTTTGACTAGAGGTGGGTACATTACCACCTCTTCCACTTCTTGTAGTAGCTGCCATGGCATGCCCCATATTGTTCTCACCCTTTGGTTTTACCACCGTGTCACTTGGTAGTGCCCCCTTAGGATGAGAATTTAGAGCTTGAGAGATTTGACCCATTTGCACCTCTAGATTGCGGATCGATGTGTTGTGTGAAGCAAGTTGGGCATCGGAATCGGCATTCTTCTCCATCATTTGTTTGAACATGTTCTCAATACGGCCCATTTCATTGTTGGAAGAACTAGGACCATTGGAAGGATAAGGTGGTGGGTTGCTCGGTTGTTGAGACATCGGGGGACTTTGAAAACCCGACCCCCGATTTCCTTGATTGTTGTTCCACCTGCCTTGGTTGTTGCCTCCTAAATTGCCTTGGTTATTATTGTTGTGCCAATTCCCTTGGTTATTGCTTCTACTCCAATTGCCTTGATTGTTTCCACCTCTCCAATTACCTTGATTTTGAGAATTCGAATTGCCTTGATTGTTTGAAGGTTTCCATTGTTATTGACTAGGGCCTTGGAAGTTGTTTCTTTGCCCATGAAAATTGTTCACATATTGGACCGTCTCTTCTTGGTCATTGTAAGATTCATCTAGAGCAAATCCACTATCATCTTGCACAAAATTATTGACTCTTTGTTGAACTTGTGGACTTCTTGTTCTTCTCTTGTTCACCATCATATTTACTCCCTCCATTGCATTGACTTGCCTCGGGTTTTGCACTTGTTGAAGTTGAGCCTTTGCCAGTTGGTTCATGGTGGTAGTCAACTCGGCTATGATTTGTACATGATCATGCAACTCTTTGTGAAGGTAAATCACGCTGGGGTCACCATGTGGAACATTAACTCGAGATTGACATGCCAAAGGAGTATCCGCCATCTCATCCAAGATATCACACGCCCCCGCATAAGGCATAGTCATGAAGTTCCAATGGCAAGTTGATTCACTACACATTGGTTGGTTGTATTGATCCCCCGATAGAAATTTTGTTGAATCATGTTCTCTGTCATATCATTGTTAGGGAACTCTTTCACCATTGTTCTATATCTTTCCCATATCACGTGTAGTGGTTCATTGGGCTCTTGCTTGAATGCTAGAATTTCATCCCGAAGAATAGCCATGTGCCCAAGAGAGAAGTAATTAGAGATAAATTTCTCCGCTAAATCATCCCAAGTATGAATGGAATGATTTGGCAAACATTCCAATCAATCTAAAGCTTTCCCCCGTAGAGAGAAGGTAAAAATCCTTAGCCTCAAAGCATCCTCGGAGACATTATTTTGTTTGCTCCTCCAACACGTATCTACGAACCCCTTCAAATGTTTATATGTATTTTGACACGATACACCGGTGAAGAAACCTTGTTGCTCGAGCAAAGTGAGCATCACGTTGGTTATTTGGAAGTTGCTCGCCCTAATACGGGGAGGGACTGTAGCACTTGCATACCCTTCATTCGGCAACACCCGGTGTGGAGCCGCTCGTGGTGGAGGTGGGGGGTTGAGCGTGTACATTGTCTTGAGGCGGTCGGCCTTGTCTATTAGCCTGAGGTTCAAGAGGGACCTCATCTATTTGGTCATCCTCAACATCCATATCCTCCACTTCTATGTTTCCGAGATCGTTATTTGCCATGATTGCACCTACAATACTCACACATTAGTAACAAGGAAGGAAAAGAAGATATCCCAAAAATACACCTAAATATATAGCTAACACCGTTTTTAGATCCCCGGCAACGGCGCTAAAAATTGATCTCATCCAATTTCACTCCTCTATTCGAGGTTATGAAAACGGTCGATGCAATAGCAATACCCAACAAGAGTCGGGGTCGAATTCCGCAGGGAGCTATATGAATGGGAGTTTGTAGTATATATCTTAGCGTGTGAGTTTGTATATCTAAATTTTCACTTCCGCAAAGTTTGGTTATTTAAAAACTTAAATTACACTACGATTGCAATTTAAAGACTGCAACTATGAAATTATTTTTGTTGTTTTTCAAATGATATAAAAGGCCTAGGTCTATGACCTCCACCTAGGTGTTTGCCTAATGGGTTATAAACTTTAAAGTTTTCTTTATTGGTCGGGGTATATTATAGCTATCACCACTCGGTTACCCACTCAATACCTCTCGGTCAGAGAGTGATTTTTCCTAATTTGGCTTTCTCAAGTCCAAATGGATATTGAACAAAACGGTTGAATAAAAGCTCAAGTTGGGTTTCACTATATCTAGGTTCAACCATTCTATTGGGCTTATCATTCTCTCAATTGACCCAATTTCTTATTAGCCAAGTGTTCCTAGACCAAATCTCTCTTTCTCAAGTAGAGACCAAGTTAAATAGGCACAAACTAATATTTGCAACCATTAATTCTTCAAATAAAAGCAAGAACAAGGCTAAATATTAAACACCCAACTATAAACAAGTAATAAATCAAACACCCATTAAGTTTACACACTAGGGTTGGGTCATAACTCTAGTAAAAATCTAGCTACTCATGCTTAAATTGGAAGAAAAAGAAGAAAAATGATAATTAAATCCATATTACTAATTAAAATGATAAACTCTATGTTCAAAAAACTCCAAATAGCAAAAACTACTAAAACGGTAAAAGGAACCGTCTACTGTAGCAGCTAATGTCAAACGTTGAGCTAAAAAGTGAAACTCTTCTATTTATACAGGGTTGGAATTTTCGAACAAAAATGCCATTTCGGAGGTTCTGCGACCGCACAATTCCGTGTGCGATCCGCGCTATTCCGTGTGTGGTCTGCACTTTTCTTCAGCTTGATAGGATGGGAAATCTGCGGCTGCATAATTCTAATATGTGGTTGCACTGCACTTTTTCTGCGGTTCGCACAATTGTAAGAGCGGTCGCACCTTATTCTTTTGCGGTCCGCACAAATGTGACTGCGGTCGCGTAGCTCTTCTTCGGCGGCCGCACAATAATTGTGCGGTCCGCACTTTTGGTGGACCTGAGATGCAGGTTCTATTAACTTGTGCCCTGACCCGGATTCTGCGGCTGCACACTTCATGTGCGGACCGCACTTTGCAACATTCTCTGATGGAAGATTTTTCACAACCTGCGGGCGCAGATGATATTCTGCGGTCGGCACTTATGAGCTTTTGTGCTTGTTTTTGTCCTTGAGTTCAGATTACTCCTTCTTGAGTTGGATTTCATCTCGGGAGCTTATTATATATAT
>AWOL01S0044980.1:39927-56850 GCA_000715115.1 Nicotiana otophora
ATGAATATGTTCAAATGTGTTCCGGAATGTTCTTATTATATTGTGTTATTCTTCGGGAGAGTATTTGAAGTATGAGTATGTATTAATATATTGTGACTTCAAGTCAAGTCCAATGAAAGTGATCACATCAAATTGTATAAGAGATTGTATGTTCCTAAGACCCTAATTTGTTCAAGTATGTATTCAAAGTCTTAATTTTAAAGGCCGTGTTGTTGATTATCCATGATAATGATTGAAAATGGAATAGTGAGCTGGAATTATGAAGTACGGCCAATGTACCAAGAATGATATTGTGTTATGGCCAATGATGTCAATAAAATGAATGACATGTAAAGAAATATGAATTGAGTGGTAAATAATTTTAATAACAAATGCTTTGGGAGTATTGATTATCCACCGAGGAAGGGTAGGTCGGAACAACCTAACCCCGAAACTACACGTGCCGGTGTAGGTGTGATTGAGGGGTAAATCCCCGTGTTAATGTGATGAGACTGTTTCCCCTTATATGGGATGGGATTGGTGTGTTGAGATGTTTCTCCTTAAATGGGATGAGATTATTGCTATCTAGATATAATGTAATGTCGACCCAAACGGCATTGTGGTGAGACGCCTTAGCCGATCGAATGCCATGTCGTGCACATGGTGGTATTGTGAGTGTATGTCTCGGGGTGAGATGTCTTAGTCGGTCGGGGTGAGATCGGACTCCGTGCTAAAATACGGTGGTATATCCGTGCTAAAGATCTCCCAACTTAAATTAACGAAACCTACTTGAAATTTACGTTTCCCCTAATATGACACTTTGATACCATTTGAGTCTCTTATTAATATCATGTTTTATTCTTCATTTTCTGTTGCTCATTCTATTGAGAGGGTGTTTAGTTATACATACCAGTACTATTCAATATATACTAACGTCCCTTTTACCGGGGGCGATGCATCTTTAATCGATGCAGGTGATTCCATAGCAGGTGGTAGTGATCAGTTATAGCAGCACACCCTCTCCTCAGCTGATTTGGTGAGCCCCACTTCATTTCGGGGTCTTGTATCTTCTATCCTTTGTACATAGTGTTTTGAGGTATAGTCGGGGCCTTGTTGCCGGCACTGTCATATCACTCTTTTGTTTCTGTTAGAGGCTCCGTAGACATAGTGTGGATTGTGTCTGTTTTGGGAAATTTAAAACTAAAAATGTTGTAATTGTATCATCTATCCCACTTTAACTATGATTGTACAATGTACTGTTTTGAACATTTGTTAAGGACGTAACTAACGGAAATGAAATGTTGTTGTTCACATGACTTCCTACTGACTAATTAATGAAATGCATTCGTCTCTTTATTTGTGGGTGAGTTGGGTAAACGGCATTATGCAGGCTTGCTCGACCGGGGTAACTCTGTTGAGCGCCGGTCGTGCTCCCCGAGGTCAGGACGTGACAAATATAAATAATGAACATGCTTTCTAAATAATCATATCAAAGCATATATAAATGTATCAAATCCGCATGTGAAGGAGATATGCATCAAGTAGCAATAACTATAATACTTCTACATGAATGTAGAGTGCCTATGCGCGTTAAAATCCAATTTCAGGTTACTTCCCAAATAGCATTTATGTGAATATTTGTACATGAGTCTAAAATGTCTATGCATGATGAAGACTAAACGCATACATCAATCTGGCACTTTCCAAGTGTCCAATAATTCACTAACAAGACCCTTCATATATAAAATGTATGAATGTGCATATATGGATGATATGCATGAAGGTTTCAACATGAGTCTAGAATGTCAATGCTTGCTCAAGACTTAACCATAACCAATATCCAGCATATTCCATGTACTCCAACATGATCTATCACGTCCCACGTGCTCTAACACAATACGTGTATCACCTGCGCTCACATGGGACAATGCATTATAGATGATAACCTGACTCCGGAAGGATAGATCTATATCCAAGCACCTCACAAAAATTCATCATTCCATAAAATATCAATATCATAATAATCGCACGGCATAAATCATTATTCAATAATAATATCAATATCATAATAACCGCACGACATAAATCATAGTGTCATAATCATCTCAACAGCACGGACAACTCACGTGCCATAATCTCAGTCCATATAAGAGAACCATATGAAGAGTTGTATGCATATGAATAAGAGATAGGCATATATAATACATATGGACAGAGAATAATCATGCAGGGACATATGCATATATACAAGAGATGATCTCTATGTATGATTTATGTATACGTGTAACGTATGATACAGTTTCAACATGCAACTCATTGAACAAATAGCCATCATGTCCAAATAAAGCATCAAAAACCTAGATATGATATTTAACATGAATAAGAAAGCTCAAGTAGTCATGCTAATAATTAAAGCACATCACAACTATAGCATGTACCAAAATAAATCATAACAAAGCCTAAGATTCTCCAGTATGACATAACCTTGGTACCCACATATACGCTCGTCACCTTGCATATACATCACCCCAAAGCACATAGCATGTAGCATATAATTCTATTTTAAAAATATTCTCTTAAGTCGAAGCTAAGCAAGATACTTACCTTCTCTGGGCTAGTCTTCAACACAAAATCAGGCCTTATACTTTGTTCTTGACCTCCAATTGCCCAAAACCACAGCGAAATATCATTCAAGAAAATCAAATAAAGAAAGTAAATATAGTCAATAAAAGCTTTGATCTTCAAATAAATCTTAAAAAATCAACAAAAGTCAACACAAGCCCACATGGCCGAAACATGAATTCAAGGTCGAATCTTATTGACCCATAACTCTACGAGTCTAAATATATTATTAGCTGTATAATCCAAGTTCAAAACTATATTCAATTCCTCAAAATACATTCTCTTAAGTTTCACGTCAAAAACCCATTTTTTACTCTTTAAATCTTTGATTTAGGTGTAATAATACATAGGTAATCATGATAAATATAATCAAAAACAAGTAAAAAATATTTACCCTCAATATTTGGATAAAATTCCCCTTCAAAACAATTCCCCTACAAAATCATGTTTTCTCATTCTCCCAAACTCAAAAATGGTAAAAATAAGCATAAAATCCCAAAACTGAATAATTTATACCCTTGGGCCAGATAACCCTATATGATCGCGACCATGACCTTCGCAATTGTGAATCAAAAATGCTCCATCTCATTTCCTTCTTCGTGATCGTGATGCCATCTACACGATTGCGATGCTCAACTGTAGCTCCTTTTCCGCAATCATGGACCTCCCATCGCGATTTCAATGCAAAAAAAACCCTAGCACCCATTTACTCTTCGTGGTTCTGAAACCTAGCTCTGCGATCATGATACACTGCTATGCACCACAGTTACAACTCAATCTGAAATGCTCAAAAATTATCCCAAAACTCACCTGAGCCCCTAAGACCCCCACCAAACCATCCCGAAAAATCCATATACCTTCTATGAACTTGTTCAAAAGCTCAAAACATAAATAACAACATCCAAATCATGAATCAAATATCAAACCAAAAATCTCAAACTTTGTTAAGTTCAAAATTTTAACTTTCTACTAGAAGCGCTAAATTAACCCCATGCCATCCGAGATCCAAAGAGAACACACATACAAGTCCAAAATCATAATACAAATCTATTGGAACCTTCAAATTATGAATTCAAGCTCGTTTACCCATAATGTTGACTTTGGTCAACTGTTTTTAACTTAAAGTCATTACCAACCAAGTGTTTCTAATCACTCTTGTACCTCTCAGAACTCAAACCATACATCTATGCAAATCATAAAATATCATATGAACCTACTCGAGGCCTCAAATCATAGAACGAAATGCTAGAACTCAAAACAACCAGTTGGGTCGTTACATCTCCCCCACTTAAACATACGTTCATCCTCGAATGTGACAAGATTCATTCCAAAACCGTCAAATAGCTATAAAAATTATCATACACATTCCTATAGACTATTTTATTTCACCTCCATCCATATAAATCCATTAACACATCATGAATGAAGATTCCTCCTTCAACTTTAGCTTATAAGCCTTTAAACCCAACTTCAACACCCGAAACTTCCTCCAAGATCTGATTCTTGTGTATAGTCTTTGTATTAATTTCAGGTATCGAGTCATAATTTTACCTCAAAGATATGACTACATGATATATTCCATTACTCATATACCTATAATAATATCTTCTGTCAATAATAATTTCCCATTGCCAAACTCAGTACCAACAAAAATACTCCATCTCAAATAGATCATTATTTCAAGCCTTCACAATATTTTTATTGATGAAAGAAACCTTTAGAAACCTATAACCACCCATCATATCAATAAGTCATGGATTTCTCTCATCCGGTAAGAGTCATTGCCTGTTCTAGGCTTCCTAAAACATTCTTCTTTATAATATACCTTATCCAAATCTGATCGTGCTAATTCATGGACAGTTAGCTTCGTTTCATGTAGTAAAAGCTACCCCGACCAATAAGTCACACCAAATTTTACATGGAACCTCATCTATCATAGTGTGTGTACCATACAAGAAATATCCCAAATATGACAAATTTTTAAATTACCTTATCACCCAATGACTCCATGTGTCTGTGGTGTTATTTCTCAATAAGTGTAGGAACATCTATACAACTTACCACAGTTTCCCATTGTGCAACAATTAAGCAAACTCAGCCTATCTCAACCCGTGCACCCAAACCACCTATTATAATTTCCATAATCACAATTATAACCCTTTTTTGGATGACACATCTATATGACACCTTGCATTGTAAAAGTAAATCTGACCCGTCATAGAATACAAATATAATGACCTGATAGGTTATTTTGAGTTCTAATGCTCCATTTCTTAATTTGAGACCTTAAATAGCTTTATTTGATGTTTCATGACTTGTGTACATGGTCTGTTTTAATTTTTGAAAGGTCAAGATGTGTTTTGGAAGGAAATTTCTAATTCTAGTGTCTTAATATTGTTAGAGTTGACCATGGTCAATATTCTTTATAAACAACCTTAGATTGGTATTTTGACAATTTTGGTAGGTTTGTATGATGATTCTGAAACTTGTACATATGTTTGGTTTGGGTCCCAACTGACCTGAGGTTGTTTCGATGCTTATAGTTAAAAGTTGGAAATAATATGAACTTATGCACCTTGAAATTTTGGTTTGATGGTTAATACTTGAATATTGATGTTGTTTTGTTGCTTTGATCTTTCGAGCGAGTTTTGGTAAGGTTTATAAACTTGTTAGAATTTTTTGACTGTGGCCTAGGGGCTCAGGTGAGTCTCGGATTGGTTTCAGATGAAGTTCTTTGCAAATCAATGTTGATAGTGTGCTAAACCTACAGTTATCACTCTTACAATGACCAAGTTCATAGGTGCGAGGTCGCCATGCATGGTTTGGCTCGCATCAGCGAGGGAAGGGTACTAGACATTAGGTCGCACCTACAGCTCGCTTATGCACAAGTGCGAGGCTTCATTGGCAAGATGATGGATCGCATTTGCAAGACTGGGCGGCTTAGGTTGGGGTCACGACTGCAGATCTATGGTGCGCTGGTGCGCTGGTGCGAGGTTGCACCGGCATGTGCTGCTTCGCATTTGTGTTGGGCCAGCTGAAGCGTGCGTCACGCCTGTGGGGTGTTTGGTCACGGTTGTCACTTCACATTTGCAAAGCTTGGGCAACACGTGTGGTATCTGTAGTAACGCACTATCACACCTACAAGGGCATTTCCCGCAGTTGCGCTTCTCACACCTGTGATGTTCTTGTCGCACCTGCAACATCTGAGATCTGGAATAGGGAAAAGGTTTCAAGATTAGCTAATTTTCATTCTTTTGTTGTACCTAGACCATGAATAGAGGCAATTGTTGAGAGGATTTTCACCACAGCTTCAAGAGTTAGTGATTCTAACTTGGTTTTGATTAATTTTCATGATTTCATATAGATTTTTACCCTTAAATCTAGGATTTTAAAGAGTAAAAATGGGGTTTCGAGTAGAAATTAAAGAAAGATAATTTTGGAGATTTAGATCTCAATTTAAGGCCAGATATTGAACTAATTACATATTTAAGCTCAGGGAAGAATGAGTAATCGAGATTTGGTCTTGATTTCAGATTTCAACCATGTGGGCCCGGATTGACCTTTTTGTTGACTTTTCTAAATTGGGTAAAGATCAAACCTTTTTGATACTCAGAAGGATTCCAAAGCTTGTTTTTACTTATTAAAGTATTATGTGATTATATTTATGTGTTTGGAGGCTTGTTTTAAAGGAAAAATAGTAATGGAGTATTGAACTTCTTCCGGAAAGAGGCAAGTATCTTGGTTAACCTAGACTTGAGGGAAAAAGGTTGTAAATGATTTATTCACTACGTGATAAATATGTTAGGGGCGGCGTATATGCATGGTGACGAGTGTATATGTGATTGGCATGGTTTAAAGCATGCAGGTAAAATTAGTTTTATTCATACCTTTGTTTATTTCGTGTATTATTCTCTTATGTTATGTTGGATTGTGAGATTACTTGATTATTGACATGTTAGTGGCCATGATTTGGGTTGATGTTGAGATATACGAGCAAGATGGCTTTTGTTGAGATATACAAGTAAGATTGGCTCTTGGAATATTGAATTGCCTTTGAATCCTTGTCCATGTTTATCTTTTTCCTTAATAAATTATGCTTATTCATTATCCTTGATTTTATAGTTATGTGCTTTTCCATGCTTGTTGTTAATATACATGTGGTTAGGAAGTATGAGGATGATGCTCCGTGGGTATTCTTATGTTTTTGGAATGTTGGATCGAGTTGCACGCTGCAACAATGCCATAATTGGATCGGATTGCATGCCGTAACAATATGGTCATTGAATCGGGTTGCTCGTCACGAAAGTATTGTGTTGGATTGTGTTGTGTGCCATAACGGTGTTATGTTTGAATATGATATCTCGTGCTTAGTTCATGTATATTGCTTCTTCTTTGTTGAATTTGCTTCATAAATTCATGTTATATTGTTATTTCCGTGAACCTTGTATACTTATTATTTTATTTAGTCCTTTTATGTATTTATCTTTCTATTATTTTATTCGTCTTTCTACTATTTGCTTTTTGTTTATTACTTGCGCAAGTTTATAAAGTAAGTGTCGTTTTATAACCTCTTTAATACCTCATCGAGGTTAGGATTGATACTTACTCAGCACATTGGGTTAGTTGTACTTATACTACACTTCTGCACTTCTTGTGCAGATTTTGGTATTGGTATCAACGGAGTACCTAGAGGTGCTTAGTTCTTAACATTGGAGACTTGAGGTAGAGCTGCATATTTGTCCGCAGTCCTTGAAGTCACCATCCCATTTCCTTCATTATTATTTATTATACTCAAGTATTGTATTTATTTCAGACTTTGTGTTTAGCACTCTATAGAGCTCGTGTACTCAGTGACATCAGTCTTGGGAGTTTATTAGACAATTTTGATGGATTTAAGCTTTATATGTCAATTTAGAAGCTTTTACTCTTTATTTATTACATTATGTTGTTAGATGTTTAATTCTTCTTATATTATTAATTATTGTTAAGTGTTAGCTTGCCTGGAAAGTGGGGTCAAGTTCCATCATGACTCATTGGCTGGGATTTTTGGATCGTGACAAGTTGGTATTAGAGCTCTAGGTTCCAAGGGTCTCACAAGTCATGAGCAAGCTTAGTGGAGTCTTGAGGATCTGTGTGGAGATGTCTATACTTAGCTCAAGAGGTTACCAGGTTTTTAGGAAACTTCCCATTCCTTTTATTCCTTTTTATGCGTTTGATTTGTCCGAAATTTGAACTTCTCTTTTTTATTCTCAAAGAGATAGTGAGGACATGTTCAGCTGTGGCAGTAAGGGAGAAGATCCCTTGCCTCCGGCCATAGCTGGGAGAGGTGGGGCCTGGGGTAGGGCTAGAGCACTATCCATAGGCCACACGACTGAACCTAGAGGTGGAGTAACCATCGGAGCTCGTGCACGTTCAAGGGCAGTATCAGCGGACCCACATATGAACCAAAAGTTAGATCCGATTGATGAGCAGTTTGAGGTACCAGTACCGAATCAGATTTCGGTAGGACTTATTGGTACACTAGTTCCTCAGGAGGACATACCCAAAACGATGAGTTTTATTGATAGCATGGTTCAGGTTGGAGTGGTGCTAGTGGCCCAGCGACTTCTTAGGCTATATATAGGGGGAGTTCAAACCCCAGTGACTTCATAGGTTGGAGCTCAGCTTGTGGTTAGGCTAGTGATGTTTACCAATGAGTTGAAGAGGATGGATAAGTTTCAGAAATTACACTCTCCTCATTTTAGCATTATGCCTTCAGAGGATGCTCAGGAATATTTAGACCATGTGAATAGATTTTGCAAAATTTGGGACTTGTAGAGGTCAATGGGGTTGAATTCACTATCTTCCAGATGTAGGGATCAGCCATAAAATGGTGGCAAACCTATGAGCAGGGCAGACCAGCAGGGTCACCACCTCTTTCTTGGACTCAGTTTTCACAACTTTTCTTGGAGAAGTTTATTCCACTCACTTAGAGGGATGACCCACGCAGTCAGTTTGAGCATCTACAACATGGTGGTATGACAATCACCCAGTATGAGACAACGTTTGTTGATTTTTCTCGCCCTGCAACTATCTTGATCCTACTGAGAGGGAGAAGGTGAAGAGGTTCATAGAGGGTCTTGCTTATGGTATTAGACTTAAGATAGCTAGAGAGGTCGAGACTGAGACTTTGTTCCCTCGGGTAGTAAAGATTTCTAGGAGGATCGAGTTCGTATCCAGGGGAAGAGCGACATATAACAAGTAGCTTAATCATTTTGGTGGTTTTAGTGGTGCCTCGTCTGGAGGAAAGGGTCATTTTGGTCATGCTATACGACCATATCAGTAAACACTCCATGTTTCTCATGGTACTTCAGGTGGCCATGTACTTATGGTCCTCGCCTAGAGTAGTCATCATGCATTCCATCTCATGGTCCCATTAGTGCACCTTTGATACAAATTTCTATGGTAGTGATTCGGATCGTTAGAGACAGCTTCATATTCAGCAGCCAAGTCAGCTGAACGGTTGTTTTGAGTGCAGATATGCAGGTCATATCAGAAGGTATTGTACCAGATTATGGAGTGGTACGCCATAACAGGGTATCCATGCCATGATTCCAGCACCAGTTACCACACCATCTGCCTAGCCTGCTAAGGGTGGGGTCAACAAGCGAGAGGTAGAGGCTATCCAGTTAAGGAGTCCTAGAAGAGGAGGACAAACCAGTAGAGTCTAGGCTCGTTGTTATGCATTTCCTGGTAGGCCCGAGGTAGACTCGTTAGATGTAGTCATCATAGGTATTATATCAGTTTGTCATAGAGATGCTTCGATATCGTTTGATTTGGGTTCTGCTTATTCATATATGTCCTCATATTTTGCATCACACTTGAGTATGCTTCGTGAGTCTCTTGACCTTCCTGTTTTTGTGTCTACACTAGTGGGGGATACAATTATAGTTAATCTAGTATACCGATCATGTGTGGTTACCGTTAATGGTTTGATACAATGGTTGATCTATTGTTAATTGATATGGTGAATTCTAAGGTGATTCTAGGCATGGACTGGTTATCCCTGTATCATGTTAATTTTGGATTGTCACACCAAGAATTTGACTTTAGCTATGCCAAGATTGCCTAGGCTAGAGTAGAGGGCATCCTTGGCCATTCTATGAGTGGGGTGATTTCATTCTTGAAATCTCAACGTATGGTTCAGGAGGGGTATTTAGCGTATGTGGCTTACACATTCGAGATTCTAGGACGGAGATCCCTTCTATCGATTCGTTACCAGCTGTGAGAAAGTTTCTAGAGGTATATCCTACAGATCTACTGGGCGTACCACGCAATAGGGATATTAATTTTTGTATTGACTTGGTTTCGGGCATTCAGCCTATATATATTCTATCATATCATATGGCTCCAGGAGCAATTATAGGATTTTCTTAAAAAGGTGTTCATTAAACCGAATATTTCTCCTTGGGGTGCGCCATTGTTATTTGTGAAGAAGAAGAAGGATGATTCAATGAATATATGCAATGCGAACAAGGTTAGTATCGAGAACATGTATCCATTGCCTCATAGTAATGATTTGTTTGACCGGCTTCAGGGCACCAAGGTGTTCTCCAAGATTGATGTGAGATCTGGCTATCATTAGGTGAAGATTAAGGCATCAAACATTCCTAAGACAACTCTAAGGACATGTTATAATCATTATGAGTTCTTGGTGATGTTATTTAGGCTAATGAATTCTCCAGTGGGATTCATAGATTTGATGAACCAAGTGTTCCAGCCTTATTTAGATTCTTTAGTGATTGTGTTCATTGATTACATCTTAATTTACTCTCGTAGTAAGGAGGAGCATGAGCAGCACTCGAGAGTAGTACTTCAGACCTTGAAGGATCATCAGCATTATGCCAAGTTTTCGAAGTGCGAGTTCTAGTTGGAATCAGTTGCATTCGTGGGTCATATTGTGTATAGTGATGGTATCAAAGTTGATCCTAAGAAGATTGAGGTAGTTCAGAATTGGCCTAGACTCACCTCAGCCATAGAGATTCGGAGTTTCTTAGGTTTGGTAGGCTACTATTGTCTCATAGTAAAGGAATCCTCATCTATTGCATCTCCATTGACTAAGTTGACTCAGAAGGGCATTCCTTTTAAGATGGTCTGATGAGTGTGCGAAGATCTATCAGAAGCTCAAGGTCATTTTGACTATAGCCCCAAAGTTGGAGTTGCCTATGGGTTCAGGGCCCTACACCGTGTATTGTGATGCTTTGCATATTAGAATTGGTACGGTATTGATGTAGGATATCAGGGTGATTGCCTACAAATCTCGATAGTTGAAGACTCATAAGAATAATTACCCGATTCATAATTTGGAGTTGGCAGCTATTGTGCATAAGCTTAAGATTTAGAGGCATTACTTGTACGTTATGTCATGTGAGGTTTACAATGATCATCACAGTCTTTAGCACTTGTTCAAGTAGAAGGATTTGAACTTGAGGTAGCGGAGGTGGCTTGAGTCTCTTAAGGATAATGATATCACTATCTTGTATCATCCGGGCAAGACGAATGTGGTAACAAATGCTTTGAGTAGGACGGCGGAGAGTATGGGCAGTTTGACATTTATTCCAATTGAGGAGAGGTCTTTGGATATAGATATTAAGGCCTTGGTTAACAGATTTGTGATATTGGATATTTCTGAGCATATTAAGGTTCTTCCTTGTGTTGTTGCACATTCGTCCTTTTTTAGCACATTAAGGCTTGCCAGTATGATTATCTACATTTGTTGGTGCTTAAGGACATGGTGCAACGAGGTTGTGCTAAGAACATGGTTATTGGGGATGATGGTGTATTACGACTTAAGATTCAGATTTGTGTCCCTAATATTGATGGCTTGTGAGAGTTGATTCTTCAAGAGGCTCAAAGTTCGGGGTATTCTATTTATCCAAGTGTCACGAAGATGTATCGTAATTTGAAGCAGCATTATTGGTGGCGCAAGATGAAGGACATTGTTGGGCATGTTTCACAGTGTTTGAATTGCCAACAAATGAAGTATGAATATCAGAAACCAGGTGGTTTGATTCAGAGGTTGGTTATAACTTAGTGGAAATGGGAGCTGTCATGACTCAAAATCTCACCTAGTCGTGATGGAACTTAACCCAACATGCTAGGTAAGCCAAACAATAAATAACATAACTCGAATGAAAAATCTTATAAGAACAATAAATAAGATGGCGAAAAATCCATACAATTATCCCAAGAATTGGCAGTATAAGTCATGAAGAATAAATACAATATTTGTTTGAAGCTTACATAAATATAAATGAAATCCTAAACTGCCATGAACAAGAGGTAGCTTGAATCTAGAACGCTGGTACGTCTTCAATGTAAGGCTTTATTGTCCACAGCACCTCAGCTCCAAGATCTGCACACAAGGTGCAAAAGTATAATATGAGTACAACCGACCCCATGTACTTAGTAAGTATCTTGACTAATTCCGGTGAAGTAGTGACGAGGTTTATAAGTCAAAAGATACTCACTTACTATTTTAACTGTGCAGATAATAAGCAGGACAATAAGACAAGAGATATGACAAGTCACAGTTAGAGCATTAACTAGATAACTAAGGAGCAAGTTAAGCAAAGAAATACATAACCCTATGAACCATTAATACGAAGGAAAATAATAATTATGAAATACGCACAAGGATCATAACTAAATATCCATAACAGCATTGTTGTAGTGTGCAATCTGATCCCAATATCAATATGAACACCGTTGCGTCATGCAACCCGATACCAACATCAATATAAAATACCATTGCAGTGTGCAATCCGATCCTAACATTAATATAAAATACCATTGAGGCGCGTAACCTAATACCAATATCAGTTCATATGAAATCACACAACAACATCCAGCACAGAAAAATTCTTAACATAACACAAAGGGAACGAACATGCGGAATTCAAAACACAAAGGGAACGAACATGCAGAATTCAACTAGGAAATACAAACTCGGACGAAGTAAGACAGGCAACCCAGTATGTAAGAGTTATTCTCCCAGATACATATATTGACAAGGCTTCCACAAACCATAAATGCACAACAAATCTTAGTAGTCACCCAGTCTGACATAGCATAGAAGGATAAAATATGAAGTGAGTAAAGGCGTGTCGCAAGTAAAAGCATGTTTCATGTAGAGGCATTTGATAAGTGAAACTGTGTAACATGTAGGGGCATGTAGTAGGTAAATGCATTTAGCAACTAAAGTCATGGGGTAAGTAAAGGAATGTAACAAGTAAAGGCATTTAATAAGTAAAGAACATAACAAATAATGGCATGTAACGTGTAAAGGCTGGTGGCAAATAAAGGCATGAATTAGGTAAGGACATGTAACAATAGTAAATCAAGTAAAAGCGTAGATATAATGGTAATAAACATGGTAGGCACATAGATACAATAGTAATAGACCAAATAGGAAATATAAAGGTAAACTATATAAGGAACATAGACGAGAAAGTAACATACAAGATAGAAATATAGATGGAAATCAAGGTAGAGTACATGTACGTATCTAAAGAACGAGTAACCCTAACATAAAATCCAACTCACATCCTCTTCGCATGGAAACAACTAGCGTACAATTCTTATTTCAAGCCGCACGGAAATACCCATTGTGCTAACATCATATCAACCTCACGGAAATACCCATCGTGCCAAACATTGCCCTAAGGCCCCAATCATAATCTCTTATTACGAATAAAGAAGTTCAAATAACATTTATAGATATGTGTTCAGATATAAGTATTGCTACAGTTGAATTAAGTTCATTAACAATCTCAAGAATATCCCATTAAATTTCTTTAAGATGCCACATGATTTCTAGAATGGATAGTTACACTCATTTAGTCATAGAAGTAAGTAAAACATAAGTCAAAAAGATTATAAAGTTCAACAACGCACGAAGAACCATATAATCTACCCCGAGCATGGATAATCCCGGCACATGCATATACGCTCGTCACCTCCTCTATGCATCACCCCCGCATGTAGCAAATAATATTATTTATTAGGAAAAACTCCCTCAACAAAGCTAGGTAAGACACTTACCTCATTCCAGAACAAACTTCACAACCCAATACTGGCTTCCTTAGAAATATACCTCAAAAAGATCAAAACCTAGTCAAATATCATCTAAGGAAGTCAAACAATGCTAAAGGAATCATCCACAATCAATGAAGGTTCAATCTTTGATAAAATCTCAAAAATCAACAAAAGTCAACTCATGCCCACATTGTCTAAATCCAAAATCGAGACCAAATCTCGATGACCCATAGCCCGTAAATCCAAATATGTAATTATTTTCAATATTCGACCTCAAATTGAGGCCTAAATCTCCAAAATTAGTTCTCATAAATTTTATCTCAAAACCCCAATTTTTACAGTGTGAAATTCTGGATTTTAAGAGTGAAAATATATGAAAAATTGTAATTATGGCCAATATTTTGGCTAAGGGAGTCCATCTCACATAAGCATAAGCATCTTTGCAAAGTGTAGACTTTGTTGGCAATATTCTTTGGGACCCAAAAATATTGCATTATGTGGTGGACATCATTTGTACAAGTTGTATCTCTTCTTTTACACCTAAGAGGCCAAGACTTTTTTGCCTATAAAAGGGAAGGCAATTAGTTCATTTTAGAAACACCAACAAGACTTGTCTTCAATTCTTGTTTCTTCCTTTCTTCCTTTATTAAGAGTGTTTTGTATGAGAGTTAGTGTTGGGAAGCACTTGTGTGAACCCTTTCTTTGGAGTGATCTTGTGAGGTTATTCTTTTAGGGTATTTGGGATTAATTAGAGTGTTTACTCTAATTTTGTACTCTCTTTTGTACTCTTATTGTTATAGTAAATTGCCCCTCTCGGCTTGTGGACGTAGGTCACTTTGATCGAACCACGTTAAATTTGTGTCTTCTTTATCTACTTTAATTGTCGTTGTTATCAACTTCCATTGTCTTTGTTATTGTCATTATACCGTTGTTTAGCTATATTCCGTACTACCCGGGTTCCCGATCCTAACAAATTGGTATTAGAGCCGGATCTAACCGGGTTTGTTTCAGTAGCCAATATGACTCTAACAAAGTCTTATGTTAAGAAATTTGATCGAAGTGCAAACTTCGGAATGTGGCAATTAAAGATGAAAGTTATCCTAATTCATGATGGCTTAGACTTGGCATTGCAATGAAAGGAGAAGAAGCCAGATAAAATGACAGATGGGGAGTTTGCCGTCATAGACAAAAGGGCAAAAGCATGTATCATTTTAAATCTCTCAAATGAGATTTTACATGAAGTTTCTGTAGAAACCACAGCCAAAGACATGTGGGAAAAATTGAAAACCTTATATATGAAGAGGACGGTGGAAAATAGACTTTACCTGAAGCAGAAGCTTTATACAATTCGTATGGGTGAAGGTACCTCTATGCTCTCTCATCTTGACACCTTTGATTCCATTCTTATGGATTTGAGTAATATAGATGCTGAAATTAAAGATGAGGATCAAGCCGTGTTACTGCTTTGTTCTCTACCCCCATCTTTTAAGCATATAAGAGATACCATGCTTTATACAAAGGATAATATCTCTTATAAGGATATTAAATCTATTTTAAAATTAAAAGAACAGATAGATAATGATATTACTGGGTAAGCTAGAGAAACTCAAGCGGAAGTTGGCTTGTTTGTTAGGGGCAAATCTGACTCCATATCCAGATATAATAATTTATAATGTAGCTATTGTCATAAGAAAGGTCACATTATCTCCGAATGCTATAAGCTGAAAAATAAAGAAAAGCATAAGGAAAGGAAAAATGAGCACAAATATACTGACACTGCTGAAGTTAGTGTAGCAACTGATGAGATTGAGGGAACTATATTTTTAACAACTCAAACTAGTTTCAGATTAGATAATGAGTGGATTTTAGATTCCGGTTGTTCATATCATATGTGTCCTAGCAGGGACTTGTTTTCTACATATGATTCAGTTGCAGGTGGAGTTGTCCAACTGGGTAACAATGTTACTTGTAACGTTATTGGCAAAGGTACAATTCGGGTCAGAATGCACGATGATGTGGTGAGAACTCTCATCGATGTTAGATATGTTCCTGAGTTGAAGAAAAATCTCATATCTCTGGGCACTTTAGAATCCCTTGGGTGCACATTCACTAGTGAAGGTGGAGTTTTAAAAAAAATTTCAAGATGCTCTTGTGATCATGAAAGCACACAGATCTGGTTTGTTGTATACTTTATTGGGCTCCACTGTTATAGGTCCTATTACAGTTTCGGTATCAGACAACTTGTCTGCTTTTGATGGCATTAAATTTTGACATATGCCCATTGGGGCTTTTGTGGAGAAGGTGGAGTGAATTTACAATATCATCCAAAATTAGGCCAAGGTGGAGATTTATAATTATGGCCAATATTTTGGCTAATGGAGTCCATCTCGCATAAGCATAAGCATCTTTGCAAAGTGTAGACTTTGTTGGCAATATTCTTTGGGACCCAAAAATATTGCACTATGTGGTGGACATCATTTGCACAAGTTGTATCTCTTCTTTTATACCTAAGAGGCCAAGACCTTTTTGCCTATAAAAGGGAAGGCAATTAGTTCATTTTAGACACACCACCAAGACTTGTCTTCAATTCTTGTTTCTTCCTTTCTTCCTTTATTAAGAGTATTTTGTATGAGAGTTAGTATTGGGAAGCACTTGTGTGAACCCTTTCTTTGGAGTGATCTTGTGAGGTTATTCTCTTAGGGTATTTGGAAATAATTAGAGTGTTTACTCTAATTTTGTACTCTCTTTTGTACGCTTATTGTTACAGTAAATTGCTCCTCTCCGCTTGTGGACGTAGGTCACTTTGACCGAACCACGTTAAATTTGTATCTTCTTTATCTACTTTAATTGGCGTTGTTATCAACTTTTATTGTCTTTGTTATTGTCATTATACCGTTGTTTGGCTATATTCCGCACTATCCGGGTTCCCGATCCTAACAAAAATTATGGAATTAAATCAAGAATAAGTAAAAAATATTAACCTTAGAAGTTGGGGAGAAATGTCTCTCAAGCATTTCCTCTTAATGAAGTCTAGGACTCAAAATATGAGAATATTTGTCTAAGTCCCTAAATATACAGCTTATAACTAGCTGCACATGTCGAATTTGCGACCAGAGGTTCGCAAATGCGAATCGCGCAAAAGTGACCTCAGGCTTTAAAATGCGAGCCCCCCCACTGACCCAACAGATTTTGCAAATTGCGACATCATACTACGCAAATGTGCAAAGTCCTCCTCCTTCCCCCCTC
>AWOL01S0044980.1:58814-80139 GCA_000715115.1 Nicotiana otophora
CCAAATGACCAATCGCAAAATCCACGCACAACTCGCAAAAGCGTACATTCCAATAGTCGCAAATGCGAAGAAATCCTTGCAAATGCGAGGTCCCCTCCATAGTAGCCAACAGCCGAATTTGCGACCTCCTCATCGCAAATGCGAGAGCCCCAGAACCAGCATAACTCAATTAGCAAAATTAGTCTGAAAGCAATCCGAAACCCACCTGAGCCCCCTTGGATGGGGTCCATAATTCTAAATACATTAACCATACTTATCCAAAAGGATCAAAACATCATCGATAATGACAAAACCAAGAATCAAACACCAAAACTCATCATGAAATCTACAAATTCAAGAACTTCAAATATTCACAACAAGCATCTGATTCATGCCAAATCAATTCAGAATAAAATCAAACCCCACACACAAGTTTCAAATAGCAAAAAGGACCTATTCAAAGTCCCAGAATAATAATCTGAACCTAATAGCTTCAAAGTCAACTCATGTTCAAACTTATAGAATTTCTAAACCTTCAAATTGCCAACTTTCGGCAAGAAGAGCCAAATCATCCTAGGAACTTCCAAATCCAAATTCGGACATACGCCTAAGTCTAAAATCACCATACGAATCTATCGGAATCATCAAGACATGAATTCGAGGTCATTTACTTACAAATCAAACCTTGGTCAACTTTTATACCTTAAAGCTTCCAAATTGAGAATTACTCTTCCGAATCAATCTCGAGCCTCTCACAAATCAAAATTAACCATGCGCACAAGCCATAAATCATATGAAGTTATTCAAGACCTCAAACCACATAGCATAATTCCAATGCTCAAAACAATTGGTCAGATCGTTACAAGAGTGCATTACTATGGACTTTGTAGTAGGCTTGCCACAAACTTTGAAGAAATTTGATTCAATTTGGGTCATTATTGATACACTGACCAAGTTCGCATATTTTATCCAGTGATGACTTTTTACACTGCAGAGAAGTTGGCTCAGATCTATATAGAGAGATAGTTCATTGCATGATGTGCTCTTTTATTTCATTTTTGACTATGATACTCAATTCACATCACACTTTTGGAGAGCTGATCGGTGAGGGTTGGGTATGCAGGTGGAGCTTAGCACGACATTTCACCCACAAATGAATGGAGAACCCAAGAAAACTATTCAAACTCTGAAGGATATATTGAAGGCATATGTTACTGATTTTGGAGTGTATTGGGATCAATTCCTTTCATTGGCATACTTTTCTTACAAAAATAGCTACCAGTCCAGTATTTAGATGGCTCTGTATGAGGCTTTATATGACCGGCGATGTCGTTTACCTATTGGTTAGTTTGAGCCTGGTGAGGCTAGGATATCGGGCATGGATTTGGTCTGTGATGCTTTGGAGAAGGTGAAGTTGATTCAAGATCGTCTTCGAACATCATAGAGTAGGATGCAGATTTATGCGGACAACAATATCTATGATGTGGCTTTTATGGAGTGTGTGATGGTACTTTTGAAAGTTTTGTCTATGAAGGGTATGATGAGATTTAGATAGAAGGGCAAGTTGAGCCTGAGGTTCATTCGAGGTATTAGATAGGGTTGGTGAAGTTTCTTATAGCCTTGCATTGCCTCCCAGTCTAGCGGGGGTACATTCAGTATTTCATATTTTGATTCTTCAGAGGTATCATGAAGATAAGTAGCATATTTTGGACTTCAGAATAGTACAAATTGATGAGAATCTAGCTTATGAAGAAGATTCGGTGGCTATTTTGGACCAACAGGTCCGAAAGTTGGGATCTAAAATAATTTCTTTTGCGAAGGTGCTTTAGAAAGGGCAACCGACTGAGGAAGCGAATTGGGAGTTCAATCAATATGAGCAATAGATATCAGGATCTCTTTGTGTTTCTCCCAAACGTACACGCAAGTATACGTGGTCGACAAGTAATATATGATTGTAAGTCCAAATATCGTACCCACAGTAACTTGTGATTAACTATTTACTAAATTAAACTAAGACAATTAATATATTCAAGCGATTTTCTAAAGTGTGAATATTTAACTAAAACTAATCTAGAGTAGCAGACTAATAAATTAAAGGAAATAAGTCGACAATCTTAGAGACGAATTCAGTGGGAGAAAATATTCTAGAGCTATGGGTTAGCTAACAATCCCGTTGAGTTTTTTACTTAAATTATCTAATTAATTTATCTGGTTTATTGATTGACGTGGTTAATATTACTCGTAGTATTCTCCCGAAGTACTACTCTCCTATTCCAGCTAACCCAACGCCTATATTTCTATCGAATTAGGATTAACAAGAACGCATTAGTAATTCATGTATAATAACTAAGCAAGGTGATTAGGTATATTCCTATTCTAACCGCAAATTTGTTCTCGATGCTCAGGTTCAATATCTTGTCTAATCAATCTTGTATGTAATCAAGATTTTCCTCTCCCAAGTTCAATTCTAGATTCGTCGATAGTATTCGATTGGTGATCAAACAATCAAATAATTAAGTACAAGATTGAATAAATAAACCACTATGATAAAATAATAAGAACGGTTCAAGTTTCAAACTACAATGTTCACGTAGCACCCCACAACTCTAGAACTAATAAAGAATGAGATTAAAGGAAGAGAAGAGAAACAAAACTAGTTGGAAGCATCCTCCAAGCGTGGGTTGTGTTCCCGTACGTAAATTCTCCTTCAAAGTATGTTAGATCTCCTCCAAATTAGGTTTAGAACTCCCTTTATACGAGTTGGGACCGTGTAGGGGCAAAATAATTTTGTCCCGAATGAAATAGGAGTGAACCACGCCGCGCTGGAAAATTTTTGCATCTGGAAGTTACGCCCCAGGTAGCGCGGGGTGCTAGCCTAGGTGCTACACTGTCTGGTTTTCTTCTTTTGTTCTCTTTTTGCTTCGATTCGTGCACTTTTGTTCCGCATTACTTCCGAGTGACTCCTACACATAAAAATATCACGAATTAGAATAATTCATTACATTCCACATCCAAATTCCACAAAATACGAGTAAAATGTGAGGCAATATGCATATAAATATACACCCCATACTTAGACTCTTGCTTGCCCTCGAGCAACGGAACTATAAACTACACCCCAACAATGTACATCTCAACTAGGGAGGAGAAATTCAATTTTTCAATCGTGCACTCTACCTTTGACTATGGTCGATACCAGCAATCAAGCGTGAACATACGAAATTCACATTCTTCCCATTTTAAACATGCCCAAGTATAAGCAATTTAATCCAACCAATTCAACAACCTATCCATAACCACCCTACCTCAAGAGCCGATTCGTTACTACTAAGTACCCTCAACTCGCGTACTCACCCAACAAGAGAAGTTAACAACATTACCAATCTGTCATGAGATCATGTGCCCTTACCAACAAATAAGAGAGTGAATATATAAATAGTCCACACATTCAAATATGACTTGGAACATAAATTAAGGACATCACATAGTTGTACAAAATTTGCTCACTCTCACAAAGAAATTCATGTGCATCCCATGGTTGTAACATAAGCTAGCCCGTAGTGTACATCTCTACTTATCTAAGCTAGCCAAGTCTGGGATAAATTAGGACTTTATGGGTTGTAATGTAGGCTAAGGGACGGGTGATATACATTTAGTAATAGTGACTAACTCTCCTAAGCACTTTAATACACGACACTCAAGAATCAAACAGATATTCTTCTCAATCAATTCACTCGCCACAAACCATACACAACTTAGCCTTTTCTTCAATTAAGCACTTCTACATCCCTACTAGCACAAATTAGTAAGATTAGGAGGTGTTTTTTTTTCATTTGACTATAAAAATTATTTGTATTTTTTCCTTGCAATTTTCTTTTGTTTTTTTTCTCTCCTTTTTTTTATACACACTCCATACATTAAGGTTCATCATCTAGTGGCCTTTTTCACAATTTTATTGCACTTTATGGGCCATTCCACGGTTCCACTTGAAAGCTACTTCCCAATCTCTCACCTTACTTCTTTTAGAGACTAAGTTCCTTTGGAGGTAAAGGTTCAACAAGCTCAAATTAAGATCAAACTAGGGATACGGCTTGTAGTGTGGGTGCCAATGAAAAGGTCTATAGGCTCAAAGGGGCTAACAATAAAAATATTCTATTTGTAAGTGACAAACACATCTATGATCAAGCAAAAAATTGCCTATGTCATCTCCTAGACTAACACAACTTCATGACTTCGCTTCGATTAACACACAGGGCAAGCTCTAGACTACACAGGATACCACAGAATATAAAGAAAGTCCTCACACACACATTTCAGATGACTCAATCAAGAGGGTTCTGTTCAACTCTTAAGTCAAATAAGCACATATAGTTGAGAAATTTAAGCAATAATGCACTAGGTGACATAAGATTCAAACGATAGAGAACATGCGTCATAGAGTAGGCTATTTATTTTACTTAGGCATCACAATTCAAATCAAATATAACGGAAAGACAGAGCGCATATCATAGCCTAATGTGCCAGCACCAAACATGTCAACAGATATCTTAGAGCAACTCAGTTTTCTTCCTATCCTAAGCCTAAAAAGATAAAAACAAAATACCTGGTTCAAACTACACCCTTGGAAAAGAACCGGCGTCCAAAGAAAAACCAAGGGATACTATCTAACTATCCTAAAAAAATAAAAAAATCTTTTTGGTATTTTTAATCGGACCCTAATCTCTCAAGTAAGTTGTTCAAGAGATCCATCATCGGGAAAAGTCCGAGCTTTTTTTTATTTTTTTCTGATTTTTCTCTATTTTTGTTTTTTAGACAACTACTAACTACGAGTTCTAAAAAAAAATTAATGAAAAAGAAAATGTTTTATACAATTACATTCAGAAAGTAGTTCCCTCACCCCACACTTTTGTTATGCATAATCCTCGATGCATGATCACAGAGAAAAATATTAAAACAAGGATGAAAAATACTCCCTGAGACCCTCTAGATCCTAGCTAGCACATGATCTTCAATATTAAGGGTCGGGATGACCCTACACTTAAGCTCAAATATGCTCCTCGGCTTACACAACCTCACCACGTTTTCCTCCACCTTGAAGATATAAATTGTATCCCCAACTTTGATTCAAGCTTGCGATTATGATTCTGGGGTGGTTCTATGAATACAAAAGAACCAAGCAAATAATGTCGCATTTTGCACTTCTTGGCCTTTAAGTGAGGGATGTTATTTTGTCTTCTTGGCATCAAAAATTTCAGAATGTATGCACTTTGTTTCTTATCCATTGACTCCTCCATACGCTCGGGTGGATTAATTCTCATATCACCATTGAAACACAATGTTAAAAAGTATTTAGAATAAGATCCAATACGCTCCAACTCTAAAAATGCTTCACTTTTAACATCCCCACTTTTGCACACTTCATCAAACTTGACATCATTAATAATATTTTGATCGAATAATTGGAATTCCTCTTTTCGTTCCACAAGCTGGCCAGTATCCACAACAATTGGTTGTATGGCATCAAACACCTCAATCTCTCTATTCAATTGAACCTGTATGTCATGGATATCTGAACCAAATTGATATATCTCTTGCTTGAGCCCAGTTCTTCCTTCTATAAATTGTTTTGCCATATTTGAAACACCATCATAGGGAAGCTCATGAAATTTTATCAGTTGTGCTTGTTTCTCTAGCCAAGATTGGCTCACTATATCTGCTTCTTCAAAGTTATCTTCTTCTAAGAACTCAGTCTCTTCAGCCAATTCTTCCATCGTGTCCTTCATTCTCTTGATTTTTGCACTAATTCTTTTCATAGCTTTTTGATTTTTATCTTGTTGCTCAACTACTTGCCTCACTATGTCCATAATACGGGTTGCACGCTCCACATCCTCCACTTCATTGCTCCTATCATACTTAAAAATATTATTAGAAAAATCATAATAAGATCCCAGAGATGGATAATAAGAATTAGGACAACTATACCAATGGCTAACCTTGACCACCACACACACTACAAATATTCCACGCAAAAGATTGAGATGGTGTACCCAACTCGCTCCTGAAAATATACTCACAATTTTGTCACAAGTGCGGCCATCCACAATATAGACAAGAGTCACCAAAATAAGAATAACCAATATTCGACCAATTCACATTCCAAGATGCAATGTCAACAAAGATAATAAAATATTAAACTAAGCTAAATTTTAAAAAACTTGTATAGAAAAAAAGTAAAAATCTAATTGAGTAAAATAGTTAAATTCTAAGTTCCCCGGCAACGGCGCCAAAAATCTGTTGCTCCCAAATGCACATGCAAGTATACATGGTCGACAAGTAATATAGGATTGTAAGTCCAGATATCGTACCCACAGGGGCTTATAATTAACTATTTACTAAATTAATCTAAGATAATTAATTTATTCAAGCGATTTTCTAAAGTGTGAATATTTAACTAAAACGTATGTAGAGTAGTAGACTAAGAAATTAAAGGAAATACTTCGGCAATCTTAGAGACGAATTCAGTGGGAGAAAATATTCTAGAGCTATGGGTTAGCTAAAAATCCCGTTGAATTTTTCACTTAAATTAATTTATCTGGTTTATTGATTGGCAGGGTTAATATTATTCGTAGTATTCTCCCGAAGTACTACTTGTCTATTCAAGTTAAATTAACTCCTATATTCCTAGAATTAGGATTAACAAGAATGCATTAGTAATTCGTATATAATAATCAAGCAAGGCAATTGGGTGTATTCCTATCCTAACCGCAAATCTGTTCCCCATGCTCAAGTTCAAGATCTTGCTTTACTCAATCTTATATGTAATCAAGAATTCCCTCTCCCGAGTTCAATCCTAGATTCGTTGATAGTATTCAATTGGTGATCAAGCAATCAAATAACTAATCTCAAAATTAAATAAATAAACTAATATAATAAAATAATAAGAACAATTCAAGCTTCAAACTACAACGTTCATGTAGCACCCCACAACTCTAGAACTAATAAATTATGATATTAAAGGAAGAGAAAAGAAGAAAAACTAGTTGGAAGCCACCTCTAAGTGTGGGTTGTGTTCCCGTACGTAAATTCTCCTTCAAAGTATGTTAGACCGCCTCCAAATTAGGTTTAGAACCGCTTTTTATACGAGTGGGGACCATGTAGAGCCGAAATAGCCTTGTCCCGGACAAAATATAAGTGAACCCCATTACCCAGCGCCCAGGGTAGCGCGGGGCGCTAGCCCTGGCACTGGAAATTTTTTGCATCTAGAAGTTGCACTCCGGGTAGTGCGGGGCGCTAGCCTAGGCGCTACACTGTTCGGTTTTCTTCTTTTGTTCTCTTTTTGCTTCGATTCGTGCACTTTCATTCCACATTGCCTCCAGGTGACTCCTACACATAAAAATACCACGAATTAGAATAATTTATTACATTCCACATCCAAATTCCACAAAAATATGAGTAAATATGAGGCAATATGCATATAAATATACACACTTTAAGCCAAATATTACTTTGCCAGTTCAGGCACATTTTTATGTCTGTTCAAGGAAAAAAAATTATTTTAGAAGTGGAGAATGTAATGATTCGATAGGTCTTTTTGAGTTCTAGCACTCTGTTTCGTGATTTAAGATCTTGAATAGCTTTATTTGATTTTTTATGACTTGTATTCATAGAGCGTTTCGATTTTCGAAAGGTTTAGATGTGTTTTGGAAGAGAAATTCTAATTCTAAAGTCTTATGTTGTTGGAGTTGACTATGCCAACATTCTTAGTAAAATGACGATTTTTGTAGGTTCAAATGATGATTTCGAACTTGTACATATGTTTAGTTTGGGTCCTGGGTGACCCGAGGCCTTTTCGGCACTTATAATTGAAAGTTTGAAAAAATTTGAACCTGTAAACTTTGAAATTTTGGTTTGATAGTTGGTTCTTGATTTTTGATGTTATTTTGATATTTTGATCTTTTGAGTGAGTTTGTGTAAGGTTATATACTTGTTAGGATGTTTGGACTGGGGCTCGGGAGGCTCGACTAAGTTTCGGATGAGGTTCTTTGCAAATTACTATTGATGGTGTGCTTAACCTACAGTTATCGTACCTGCAATGACCAGGATCGCAGGTGCGAGGTCGCCACTACATGGGTTGGCTCGCATCTGTGAGGGAAGGGGACCAGACACTGGGTTTCACATACAACTCATTTGTGCGCATGTGCGAGGCCACATCTGCGAGATGATGGATTGCATATGCAGGGCTGGGGGGCTCAGATTGGGGGTGCGGTTGCGGATCTATGGTATGCAAGTGTGAGGTCGCATTTGCGTTTGTTGCTTGGCATTTGCGCTGGACCAGGTGAAGCGTGCGTTGTGTATGAGGGGTGTTTGGTCGCGGATGCAACTTTGCATCTGCAAAGCTTGGGCTGCATGTGCGGTATCTACAACGATGCACTGTTGCACTTGCGAGGACATTTTCTGCAGTTGTGCTTTTCGCACCTCCAATGTTCCTGTCGCACCTGCAACATCTAAGACCTGGAATAGGGGAAGGGTTTCAAGATTAGCTAATCTTCCTCCATTTGTTAAGACCTATACTACGGATAGAGACGATTTGTTAGAAGACTTTCACCCCAACTTCAAGGGTTAGCAATTCTAACTGGGTGTTGATTAATTCACATGAAGTTTTCATAGATGTTTACCCTTAAATCTATGACTTAAAAGAGTCGAAATGGGGTTTGAGTAGAAACTTAAGAAAGATAATTTTTGAGATTTAGACCTCAATTTAAGGTCGGATCTTGAACTAATTATATATTTGAGCTCGAAAAAGAATGGGTAATCGGGATTTGCCCTTGATTTTGGATTTCGGCCACGTGGGTCTGGGCTGACTTTTTTGTAACTTTTCTAAATAGGGTAAAGATCAAACCTTTTTAATAGTAGGGGGTTTCTAAAGCTTGTTTTGACTTATATAAGTATTGTTTGACTACATTCGAGTGTTTGAAGGCTTGTTTTAAAGGAAAAGCAGTATTGGAGTGTTGAACTTGTTTCGGAAAGAGGTAAGTATCTTGGTTAACCTTGACTTGAGAGAATTAGGTTGTAAATAATTTATTTGCTACATGATAAAAGTGTTGGGGGCGGCATACATGGTGACGAGTGTATATGTGATTGCTATGGTTTAAAGTATTCGGGTAGAATTATTTTTATTCATGCCTTAATTTTTTTCAAATATATTATTCTCTTATGTTATGTTGAATTGTGAGGCTACTTGATTATTCACATGTTAGTGGCCAAGCTATGGGCTCTTATTTAGATATACGAGCAAGATGGCTCTTATTGAGATATATGAGTAAGATTGGCTCTTGGTATATTGAATTGCCTATGACAATTTGGTCATATTTATCTTGTTTCTTAATGAATTGTGCTTATTGGTTCTTCTTGATGTTATAGTTATGCGCTTTACCAAGCTTATTGTTGAAATACATGTGGTTAGTAAGTATGAGGATGTTGCTCCAGGGGTATTCTCATGTGGCTTGGTATGTTGAATCGGGTTGCACACTGCAACGATGTTTTAATTGGACCAGATTACACGCCGCAACAATATGGCCATTGGATTGGGTTGCTCGCCACAACATTATTGTGTTGGATCAGGTTGCGCATTGCAATGGTGTTATGTTC
This sequence comes from Nicotiana otophora, assembly GCA_000715115.1. Taxonomy (NCBI): domain Eukaryota; kingdom Viridiplantae; phylum Streptophyta; class Magnoliopsida; order Solanales; family Solanaceae; genus Nicotiana; species Nicotiana otophora. The sequence goes on from AWOL01S0044980.1 coordinate 68,442, forward strand.
GAATATGATATCTTGTGCTTAATTCATGTATGTTGCTTCTCCTTTGGGGAATTTGTTTCGTAGATCATGCTATATTATATTTGCGAACCATGTACACTTGTTCTCTTACTTGATCCTTTTTATGTATTCTATTATTTTATTGATCTTTCTATTACTTTATTCGTCTTTCTACTATTTGCTTTCTGCTTATTATTTGCACAGGTTTATAAAGTAACTATTTTGTCATAACCTTGTTCTAGAAAAATCAAAACTTTAGAGAAAAATGTATTTTCTTGTCCAAACGCCTATTAAAGTCGAAAATTTGACCTAAACACTGAAAAGATACAATTTCATAAGGGATGCCTCTGACTGTTTCAAAATCTTATGGAAGCTTTTTGACAAATTATCAAACTACAAGGGTCACAAAAAGTGAGTGGAGGAAGACGTCGTATATTCTACCGAAAGCGGTGATTTTGTTTTTATATTTTGGCCATTCAGACAAACAGTTGGGGCAAAGGCGTTACGCATCTCCATCACACCGGAATTGATAGGCGCATTTGGATAATATTATAAATAAAAATGTGGCAAACCAAAAAGAAAAAGAATAATATATTAATTTTCAATTTTCAGTTAAGAATCTTTTCCTAACTGTGCAGTGTACACAAGTTGAGGTAAAAGTGAGCAGACCAAGAATTTTAGAAATTTTTCTCTTCAAGCTTAATTTGAATTGCCCACTAAAAGAGTTGTACTCCATGTATTATTGCATGTAAATTTGATGTTATGGTAAACAAAAACTTTTGGTCAAGTTTCTCCGAGCCAAAAGTATTTTTTCTTGGAGTCAAAAATACTTTTGTTTTTATTTTTCAAAGTTGGAGTGTTTGGCCAAGTTTTTAGAGAACAAAATACTTTTGAGTAGAAGAAACAATTTTGGAAAAGAAAAAAAAAATAGTTTCTTTCCGAAAGTACTTTTTAAAAAAATATTTTTGAGAAAAATATACTTACAAATAATTTTTAAAAGTTTGGTCAAATACTAATTACAAATACTTTTCAAATAAATTAATCAAATACAAACTCCTTCAAAAAGTACTTCTCAAAATATGCATATTTTTGCAATTTGGCTGTAGAGGCTATTATACTCCTATGTCACCGTGAAAATAACTTAACTCATATTGATAAAAGAAAAAATTAACAATAACAAGCTGTTTCCAATAGACCCTTGTCATACTTCCCTATAAAAATCACTTCAAGAAGTCACCATTTTGTTCTTGGATTGACTCGAACTCACAAACTGTTGCTTGAAAGTGGAGAGTGCTTACCATAAAAGCAACACATCTTATCCGAAAAAATCAAAAAATGAAAAGGGTATTCAATAAATTGTGGGGTTCTTTTCACTGCTAATTCCCTCCACTTCTCTGCTTTGCTTCACTACCTTATTCTATCCATCACAATTCGCAGTTCAGAATTCACAATTCACAATAGAGCTGGTTTTGAGCTGGGGGGAAAATGGCAACTGGGTCAGTTAGCAGCAACACATGTCTTGTGTTGAATCGACGGAGTAATTGTTGTTCCTCAAGATTCTGCCACTTTCCCTCTTCTTCTTCTTCTTCTTCTTCTTCTTCTTCTTCTTCTTCTTCTTCTTCCAAGTCTACACTTTCCACTCCAAAACGGACTTCAATCAGGTACTCTTTCTTTCGCTTTCACCTTCTTTTATTGTAGCTCCATTTTCGTTGATGCTATAAATTCAATATTTTTAGTCAGATGGGAATCGAGTATTACTGCTCTCCTTCCCTCTCAGTGACATTAGTTTAAATACTCGCTCCCCCGTTTCAATTTAAGTGACATAGTTTGAATTAGCACGTGGTTTAAGAAAACACCCAAGAATTTTATAACTTGTGGTCGATATAATATTTGTGTTGCTATAAAAGTTAATTCATTAAGGTAAAATGAGAAATGTAAAGTTAGTAATTTCTAAATATAGGAACATGTCGTTCTTTTTGGATTGAATTTGAGGATACATCCATCTTCATTCAAATAAGATAATCCTCTTATCTGTTATTGTATTTAGTGATTATTTTTTGGGAATGCTTTTTGGCTGAACTTGAGGATAATTATGAAAGCAGCTGCCAGTCCACAAGCACAGATGAACCAAAAACAAAGATGAATTTATTCGATAATGCTAGCAACCTACTCACTAATCTTTTGAGTGGGGGAAGCATTGGGTCAATGCCTATTGCGGAAGGCGCAGTGTCTGACCTTTTTGACCGTCCATTATTCTTCTCATTGTATGATTGGTTTATAAAGGTAATAGCCTTTAGTATGGTAATCTCTCTTATACCTGCATTCATTTAAGCAAAAGCACACTATTTCATTGTCTGTTTCTTAATTTCTATTCATTTCTCAATGGTCAGAGGGCACATGATATTGTTTTGGATGATATCTTCTCGAATGTTGGGTTGGTGTAAAGCTTTTATCAGTGAAAGAAAAGTATCATTTGATAGAAAATTAGAGAAAATAGAGACATGAAATATCAAGGAGTAGAGGAGACTGATAATATCCATTTATGTTTTATGTCTACGCCAACAGGATTACTTTGACCAGCTTTGTTAGAATGAATTGGTTACTCAGAACAAAGGCGCCAAACATGTGTTTAGTCTTTCCTCATATTAATAAATGGCAGTCAAGAACTTGCTTCGATATGTTGAGTACTTTATTCACATCAAATTTGCCTAATCTTTTATAGTGAGAAAATGGATGAATTTGATTTTCCACTAGAAAAGCTATCTGAAACAAATACCATAAGACTTTTCTATGCATTTTTGTCCCCCTTTTTATCTTTGTGAATTTTTTGATTTTCTTCCTTCTTTTGTTGAGCTTACAGTATGGATCAGTCTATAAACTTGCTTTTGGACCAAAGGCATTCGTTGTTGTATCAGATCCCATTGTTGCTAGGTACATTCTTCGCGAGAATGCATTTTCTTATGACAAGGTTTGGTACTATAACTTCTCTCTCGCTCCCGCTCCCGCTCTCTCTCTCTCCTCCCCCCCCCCGAGAAAACCTCCTATCCAGTTGTTCTTTGTAACTCTTTTGCTCATTCTTTAACATATCTAAGGTCATGCCTGCACTTGTATGTGCTCATATCTTAACTTGTCTCTGCTTATCAGTTGTTGCCTGTTGGCTTTCACATCATCTTACTTCTTATATAAATATATAATTGATAGTTTCTTATATTCTTTAAATTCCATTTTACTGCTTCTACTGCATAGAAGGGACGCAATTGGCCCATGTGGGAGTTAAGATCAGATTAAAAGTTAACTATCTGAATTGCTTATTAGATTTGGTTATCTTTAAATCAATATAAAAAATCGAGTATTAATGCAACCTTTGGACAACTAGTAATTGCTCCTTGGCTCTCAATAGGTTGTTACTTTGTTATAGGGTGCATCCAAAATAATTATCTTGGTTCCTTGGAGAAAGTTACTGTATACAAGAACTCAAGCTGACCTTGATATTACATATTTACATTTTCTTTTTTATTGCATGTATGACCGTTATCTTTTATCAACTTTAAGCCATAGTGATTCCAGGCCTTTTTTGTTTTAAAGAAGAGCAATAGTTATTTAAGAACTTGTTGATGACCTTTCTTTTTTTTCTTTTTAATTGTTAGGTAGAAAAATATTGTTAGTTAGAAAGGAAAGTCTTGTTGATACCTGCATTTTGCTGATAGAATTTGAAGCATATACTGGCATAATTTCTTTTTTAGTAGCAATAGCAAGAATTTCAGTTAACTTACCTATTTTATGCTGTAATCCGAGTCTTCTTATTTCTAACCAGGGGGTCCTTGCTGAAATCTTGGAACCAATCATGGGAAAAGGGCTGATACCTGCTGACCTTGATACTTGGAAACAGAGGAGAAGAGGTAATTTAAGCATGTGTCTTATGGGGTTGGCCCTGGTTCTGTCCACTTTTTTTCAGCATAAAATCTGCTAAAGTGTTGCCAATAATCCTACAGTAGAAATTATTGACACATATATCGGTTAATGTGGTCAAGTTGGACTGTGGTTCAATGTTTTCTTCATGATCAGTACCTGATGCATTAAAAACATGATGCTTATCTGTCTGATTCGATGGTCATTCTTGACCACAACTGGACTTTTCCATGATTAAGAATTGTGGTTTCATATATCATATGATACCTGTTCTTTTCTGTTCTCTGAATGGTCAAATAGAATGGTTCCCAACTGTGATAAATTGGTTATGCAAGAGAAGCGCAACGCCTTTGTAATCGGATATTTTGAATTATATCTAACATTTTTTTTATGTAAAAAATCCCTCCCAATTTAGGAGGATCTATAGTATTTCCACACTTCCCCTCTAGCGTGACTCGAACCCAGGACCTAACGGTTGTGGGTAGAGGTGCTTTACCAACTGAGCAAGCCTCACTTGTCGAATGATATCTGACATCAAAGTTACCTAATAGCCTTTTCGTTATTAGGGTGGCACCGCTGCTTTCAGCTTTCCTTTACGATTCTAAGTTAGACAGTGATTTGTTCCAGTGTTCCAGAAACACAAAAGTATCATCATGATATTCATCACTAGTCAGATGAGGTTGAAAAATGACTAATAGATGAGAATACCACCAATAAAGGTCTTACAGAGGAGGATGCTGGCACTCCAACCAATAATAAATTTGAGAGATGAGTCCTGTTCTGCTTCAGTTCTCTACAAGCAAACAATTCTATCGATTACAAGGCGCGGTGGCATTTAGCAGACTTAGACTCCCCCTCCTTCCACCTTAATGCAAACAAAAAACAAGAAAAAGATGACATAAAGAAAATAAAAAAGGCAAAAACAAAAAAGAGAGAGACTTAAGTTCCCTACTTTTCAAGAAAATGATGTGTAGCCAAAGAGAAAAAGGTTCATCTCGGTAATTTATGCCTTTTTCTTTGACTCCCAATATTTCGAGGTAAAGGAGTTCTGAGACAAATTAATCTAAGCGTTTGTGATCAGTCATATGTGCATACATTTTCTTCTTTCCTTTGTACTTCTCTATCTATATGTAGATGTATGCATACAAATGTGTGGATTCACGTACTTAAGACATATGCACACTTCAAATATTTTGATTAGCTCTCCTGTGATTGACAGTTATTGCTCCTGGATTCCACTCATCATACCTGGAAGCTATGGCTAGATTATTCACTGACTGTGCTGATAGAACTGTGTTGAAATTTGATAAGCTTCTTGAACAAGAAGAATCACGAGGAGGGAAAGCAATTGAGTTGGATCTCGAGGCAGAATTTTCAAGTTTAGCACTAGATATTATAGGGCTTGGTGTTTTCAATTATGACTTTGGTTCCATCTCTAAAGAGTCTCCAGTTATTCAGGTCTGACTATGTAACTGTATTTGTTGGTTTCATGAAGATGCTACCTTTACTTTCTCAATATGCTGAATCATTAAGAATATTATTAGCATTCCATGTTTGTCCCCACCCCTCTCTCACCTTCTTCCTCCATATGAAAAACTGAGATTTTTTTTTTTCATGAAATTTGCAGGCAGTATATGGTACTCTTTTCGAAGCTGAGCATCGTTCTACTTTCTACATTCCCTATTGGAAAATCCCTCTGGCAAGATGGCTAGTTCCTCGGCAGCGAAAGTTCCAGAATGATCTGAAGGTCATCAATGACTGCCTTGATGGACTTATACAAAATGCAAAAGAGACCAGGGAGGTGAGAGGCTGAACGGTGCCATTATCTGAGCATTTAGAAATTTCACATTTTGTAGACAACTGTCAATAATAGAAGCTTCCTTTGGACTTATTTACTCTATTTAATGCCTTGTTGATAATTGGGCTATTCCACAACATGCACCATACCACTCGTCAGATTGTACTTCCATATATTAGTATGGTTTGATATTTTCATGCTAAGCCAAGCCTGTTTGATGATCTGTATGCTTTAGGATTATTATCGTATATCACAAGCCAATAACACTTGCATTGTTAAAATAAATTCTGCAAGTGAAATAGTCAGGCATATCTTTGGGTGCATAGCAACATTGTTTTGTTACATTGTTAAATTGTTGTTAGTCAAGAATCTTTTTAATTTGTCTAGAGACTCGCATGCTCGTGTACATATGAGTTTTGGACTCTCTAGTTTTGAAGACCCCCAATTAACCTTAAAACCAAAATATATAATACTGTAACAAAATGGACCTGAATAGAGCGGAATAGACACAGGATTAATGTAGTTGACCCCAACTAAATTAGATTGTGGCCTAGTTGATTGACTGATTGTTATCGGAAAGAACTATGCTACTTTCTGATAATGTTTAAATTTCCCAGACAGGACATAGTCGCCCCTCCCCCTTCTAGCCATAAGGGAAAAAGTACAAAAAGATGAACATAGTTTAAGAAGAATATAAGTGATATTCAAAACACTCATTAATCTATAAAATAATGAAAATTTTGTTGAACTCTACTGTTATATTTTAGTCAAGAGTGGTTGATGAATATGAAGGAGAAAGAAAAACTAAAATAAGAAACTAACTCCTATGCACACATGACGAACTAATGTCATTAAAATGTTTTGTATATATGATTGGACTGGAAGAAAAGGTGCAGTCCACTTAAACAACTAACCCATCAACCAGCAACCAGGCACATAAATAACAAGGAAACTGGCTGAGTGGGACATTTTGTTTGTCTGATATCTTCTTTCTTAATTTGCTTGTGAGGTGAAAACCTTGTTTTTTCAGATAACGCGCAGCAGTAGATTTTTTTGCAAAGATTGGAATAGCCTCCCGTTCTCTGTAGCTGTAGATGTGAAATGAATTACCTTGAGAAAAAATAAGCAAATAAACGACCTCCGCAGATATTTATAAAGTTAAGAGTTATACTGCACGTTAGCTTAATTCTTTGTTGTATTCTGTCTTTAGCTTAATTCTTTGTTGTATTCTGTCTTTAGCTTAATGTTTTTATATTTATCTTAGCTTAATTCTTGTTGTATCCTGTCTTGGCTTAATTCTTGTTGAATTCTGTCGCAGGAAGCAGATGTCGAGAAACTACAGCAAAGGGATTACTTAAATCTTAAGGTTTTTGCTTCTTTTTCCTCTTCTTCTTCTAATTATTTTCTTCTTTCTTTTGGGTGGTATGCGTAGTGTAAAACATTTTACACAGCATTGCAAAATCCAGATCAGTGAGTCTTGGCATTGTAACTTCTAAAGTTTGCAGGATGCAAGTCTTTTGCGGTTTTTAGTTGATATGAGGGGTGTTGATGTTGATGATCGTCAGGTAAAATATCCGATTCCCTTTCTTTAAACTGTTTCCGTCATAAACAACAACAACAACAACAACAACCCAGTATAATCCCACTAGTGGGGTCTGGGGAGGGTAGTGTGTACGCAGACCTTACCCCTACCCTGGGGTAGAGAGGCTGTTTCCAAATGACCCTCGGCATCCTTCCCTCCAAGAACTCCCCACCTTGCTCTTGGGGTGACTCGAACTCACAACCTCTTGGTTGGAAGTGGAGGGTGCTTACCATCAGAGCAACCCACCTTGTCAAAGTGAGAGAGAGCAAATTGTCACATCACCAAACTTTATGTATATTTTATTTATTCAAGTAGGATTGGTTCCTCAATAACATAATAGAAATGCATGAGGGTATTCATGGGATCTTTTTTGTGGACCAAACTTTATGAAATGTAAGTAGTTATCATAGACCTATCTCAACCCTGTCACTAATTTCTTTGGACAGCTAAGAGATGACTTGATGACGATGCTGATTGCTGGACATGAAACAACTGCTGCTGTTCTTACGTGGGCTGTTTTCCTTCTAGCACAAGTATGGTTCATTACAACCCAAATCAAATGCTATGTTTTATACTGTTGCAAAAATGAAATACATAAATAAGAATGTGTCACACTAAAGGTTGTATTAGTTTGAATTTAATATACTAGTTTGCACAGGGAATTTACAAGTCCCTTACGTAAAATGTACTTGTTCATTCCCTTATTTGCCACTTTTCACTTTTTTTGCTTCAATTTTAATGAATCTCCTTAAGTCAATTCCTTCTACCCCAAATTCCTTCTAAGTGGACCATGGGCATTGTGGCTAATGTCACTTTGATAAATTATCCTGAAGCATCCAGTCAAAATGAAGAAAGCGCAGTCAGAGATTGATGCAGTGCTTGGTCAAGGAAGGACAACCTTTGAGTCTCTTAAAAAATTAGAGTAAGTTATCGAGCTCACGATACTGCTTCTTGTACAAGGAGCAATCACTTCTTTTGGCGTCTGCATTCAAAATGTAAACCTTTGTACTTCCCCTCCGTGGGCCTATGCTTCTCGTTGATACAGGTGGTATGCTTCTCTTTCCTTAGTTTTAAGATGAAATATTTTCTTGAGTTGACGTAGCATATGCTTTTCGTTGATATAGGTGGTATGCTTACTCTTTCCTTAGTTTTACGATGAAATATTTTCTTGAGTTGACGTAGCATATGATATCTAGTAGGTGTGTTTTTGTTATTTATAGTGAGATGTCAAAGTAACAAACAATTGCCATTGGTATCAAATGAGGCAACAGAAACATATGAAATTGTCTAATTTTGCTGCTCTCTTAAATTAAGTAATAGATTACGTAAGAATGTTACAATGGATGATGTGCAATCTGAAAGAATAAGGTAAGGAATGAAGAATATCTGGCTAATAGTTAAAGCAGTGATTATAGAGACTAAATAGAGTTATGTTGGTTAGACCATATGAGGAAGACATGGCTGTACAACTGAAAACATGAACAATAATTCACCTGGAAAATAGAGGAAGAAGAAAGTAAAATCATGTGGAATGAAGTAATTACTAAAATCATGGAAAGGCAAACGAAGGCTTGATACACAGCTGAATTGAAAAGACGAACTGCTGATATAGTACTGTTAGCAATTAGATGAAGTTTTTAAAGATTACCTATCAGTTTGGGTGCAGAAAATTTTAGGATTTCTTTTTCATGACCTGTAATGCATCTTGATGCTATATCATATTTCCATGCTATCAGATATTTGCGGCTTATTGTTGTGGAATCTCTGCGCTTGTATCCACAACCTCCACTACTTATTAGACGTTCCCTTAAATCAGATAAACTACCAGGTAAGATCCCCATTGCTGATTTGATTATCTCCTAGTTCGGGGAACTAGACCCAAGTAGTTTTATACATATTCTTCTATCCTCTTATGCTAGGGCATTTGCATGCTCTAGCACACCTGTGTCTGTGGGCCGCGGCTCTCTTTCCATTTGCAAGCAGTTATTTTCTCTGGCATATTTTTCCACTTCTTTTGGTTTTTTCAAAACCCTGTGAATAGAGTATGATCATTGTGTTTAAACCTTCCCACCCTATTGTTATCAACTCTACAGGGGGCTATAATGGTGACAAGGATGGATATGAAATTCCAGCTGGCACTGATGTTTTCCTATCTGTAAGTTTGCAGTTCTTTACCTTTACCTTTGATGATAGTTTTTCTCAAAGTATTTGAGTATCTGAGTGGCTGTATACTTGAGTCTTTACCAATTGAACTAGTGGTTGACGAATATCTAGATGAATTGAATTGACACTTTAAAACATCCAAGCAGGTATATAATCTTCATAGATCACCATATTTTTGGGACAAACCTAATGAATTTGAACCTGAGAGGTTCCTAATACCAAAGGAAAGTTCCATTGAAGGGTGGGCAGGTTTTGATCCATCTAGAAGTCCTGGAGCATTATACCCAAATGAGGTGCCATTCTGTTTATCAACTATTTTTACAGCAGATCCATTTCCAGTTTCTTTGTTTTTACCAATGTGGTTTATTGTCCTCGTGATCAGATTATATCAGACTTTGCTTTCTTGCCTTTTGGTGGTGGACCAAGAAAATGTGTTGGTGACCAGTTTGCACTTATGGAGTCAACCATAGCATTGGCAATGTTGCTGCAGAAGTTTGATGTAGAGCTGAGAGGATCTCCAGAGTCCGTAGAACTAGTTACCGGAGCAACTATTCATACGAAGACTGGCTTGTGGTGTAAATTAAAGAAGAGGTCAAATCTTTGAATTAAGGATAATAATATCCTATCACAGTCAACAATTCTGGCAACTGCATTATTCTTAGCAAATTATGACCATAGTGCTACTCATAATGACAAAGTTGAGGCGTATATTCTATGAGGACGACAGTCCATAAAAGCATTCAGCCAAGATTTTATTGTCTTGTATTATAATTGTTGAAGGGAACAGCTTGCATCAAATTAGATGCCACTTTTACCCATACGCTTAAATTTTGAATCTTTTGGATAGACAAAATGCAAATTTTGTGCCATAGTCATTAGCCCTTTTTCATATAACATTAATGGAAAATATCAGCATCCCTCAAGTGAATGTATTTTTTGGGTTAGGACTGTATTCTTTCATGTGTTTCATTCCCTTGTTACAAAAAGAGTGAGGTTCGGAAACGAGTCAAAACATTTTTATATTCAAGTGAAATCAAGATATCAATTCTGTAATTTTTTTAAAATTAATTGTGCCTTTAAAAATTAAATATAATTATACACATCAATATTTTCTTATTAGAGACATTTTTAAAATGTTTTGTTTTTGGTCAAACATGATATTATGTATTAAACCTAGTTAATTATCTGTTACGGTTGGGTTTTGTGGTGTACTATTCACATCCACAAAAAAAGAGTAGTCTATTGCTACATTAGGAATATTACAACCCCTTGTTTTTCTTTCCAAAATAGTTCCTAGGATGTCTGCCCGTAGTATTTCATTGACAAACACCGGAGGAACTACCAAAAACGTTGGTGCCCATTTCTGCCTGCTTCCTTTGCTAGCTTTTCCGCGACTCTATTTGCCTCTTTGTAGACATGGCTTACTAGTGGATGGCCAACCACTGCTAGGAGTGACTTGCATTCACATACCATAGTATCATAAATCAGGTTGCCTTTATTAACACAATGTATTACCTCAGTTGAGTGTAAGTTAACTTCCAGAGGTATGAGGTCGTTTGATACTGCCATCCTTAGCCCCTAAAATTGTTAGTTCTGAATGGAGTGTGTTAGTACAGCTGATTTCCCCGTGAACCCCATTACCCAATCCCCATTACTGTTCCTAATTACCCCTCCTCAGCCTCCCATTAATCCACTTTGGAAAGTTATACCATCTGTGATAAGCTTGTAACAATCCCTTCTTGGTGGATGCCATTTGATTCCTATTACAATGTCAAGAATTGCTTTGCATCCTCCTGCCACATGTATGAAATCTACAGCTTTAGTAATGGCATTGCTACAGGGAATTGGCTCTCTTTTATCATTGAAACAATTGCTATTCTTGGTTAGCAAATCTCCCACAGACAGAAGGGAATCAACTGCCCCCATTTAAGGAGGTTGTTGAAAGTTCGGTTGTGAATCCTGTTAATGATGCAACCCCACTGGCTCTGTCCATTGAAAATAGAGTGGATGCTAAGGTTATTTTGGCTCAATTGGGAGAGGTTATCCCAGAACTGCTTAGCATTATCACAACTGATGAGAACATGCTCAATGGTTTCCTCCTCCTTATTACAGAAGAAGCACACATGACCTAAGTTTATCCCTCTGGAGTGGAGGTGTTTGCTAGTAGGAAATCTGCCATGTGTCATTAGCCATAAAAAGTATTTGATTTTATTGGGGAGTTTTTTTTTACCATATCCAGATAAATCTCC
>AWOL01S0044980.1:95311-140233 GCA_000715115.1 Nicotiana otophora
CTTCCCATCCCAAATGACCCCCACTCCCCAATCCCCCCTAAGTTTCTTTTAGACTTTATGTTGCTATGGTGGATGACTCTATGTAAAACATTGATTGTTGAAATTGGTTGTGAAGTTGTCTATGAAGTATTAATATACAATTTCCTATGCTTCGTTTAAAATTTTGGAGGACCACCTTGTTCTACCATTGTTGAATAAAGAGAAACACAATTGATGCTCGTCATGTGTTTGATATTGAAAGAGTAAATTGTACACCGGTGAAGTCTGAGTAGCTGAGTGTCGTTGTATGTGATGTTGGGCTAAGTGTGGGGTGTTTGGGGGTGATTTTCAATAGCCCGAGCTTGTGTTCCATGTTCACCATACCATAATCACACCACCCACACCATGTATCTTTTATTATGTATGTTATATCACTTTGTTAGAATTAGCTAGTGTAGTGTATTAGTTATAGAAATTGAGGACCATGTGTTACTTGCTTGGACTAAGGCTAAGCCACTTTACCATGTTCGACTACTTGAATTGTGTGGAATAGTTAGTGATTTACAACTGTGTGGCATGGGGAAGTCTTGAGTACCCATCACCTTTTGGTGCAACATTTGTGCACTTTGAACCATTATTGTGAATAGATTACATAGAGCTTTCGGTTTTAAGTGTGGGGTCATCTTTGACTCTCACGATGATCTTGGGTGAATTGCTTGATTCATTCTCACATTCATGTTTATCGTGTGTAGGTTGCTATGGCTCGTGACAGTGCTACCAAGGGAAAAGGAGTGGAGAAGTCCTCTACTACTGCTCCCCCTCCTAAAAGTTTCAAGCAGGGTGAAGGTTCATCTCGGCAAGCTAAAGGGAAGCAGGTTGCTAGCGGGTCGAGGAAGGCACCATCAGAACCACACCTTATTTAGATCTGGTTTGTAAGGACGCTATCTAATGGTATCGTACATTTGAGTTATATGGGCGGTACGTCTCCGAAATGGGAACTAATGTGAAAACTTTAGAAAAGAACTTCCCGAATGTTCTTACCCGATTGATAGATATGAAGTTGGATAAGTTCCTTGAGTGCCCGGGATATGAAAATTTGAGCATAGTGAGGGAACTTTATGCAAATTGGAATGGATATCGGTTCATGTCATGGGTTCAAGTAAAGGAAGTACCATTGGACAGGGCGTCCTTATGCAAATTCTTGGGAGTTGATTGCCCTAACCCGCGGAGGCTACAAAACTTTGTCAAATGCCCAAGATACCAAGCTATACGTCACACTCTATGTGGCATCAATTCGAATGCAAAGTAGAAAAGGACTAAGGGGGATGCCCATCTTGAGATGATCCGCTTCGACTTCAACAAAACTGCCAAGATGTGGCAAAACTCCGTGCAGGCCAGACTGATGTCGGTTGAGCACAATAGTGAATGCACTTGAGCCCGATTGTGTTTGATATTTTTTCTGATGACTGGGTGACCCATCAATGTGGGTGATATCATTCTAGGGGAGATGGACCGCACCCGCTTTGGGCGAAAAATAAAAATATTCTTCTTTGACAACCTCTTGACGCAATACATGCTCTCTCGTGAGGTCCCTGAGGTGGTGGAGGCACCAAAGGGATTGCTGGACATTATGTCCTTGTTGGAGTCTACGTCTAAGCTGAGCCAGGCTGCCAGGAATGAGAGGGATGAAAACTTCAACAAGATAGCTCCCTGAATGTGATAATGAGTAGGCTAGGTCTGACGGATTAGGAGTGTATGCATCTACGCAATGATCTATCCAGTTCTTCAAAAGAGATGTTGGGAATTGCGCTTGGAAGTCACATCCACCCATCAGAGGATGAAAACATCATCAAAGGCTCAGATGATGAGGATGATATTGGTGATGATGTCATGAGGCCAATGGCTTCGGTGTCCTTGGGAGCGCATGATGATGAGCACGGAGTTGCGGCTGGTGGGCATTCTGAGGAGGAAGGATCCGACTAGCAGGGAGTTCTTTCCACCTTACTATGTTTTGAATTTTTATATGCATCGGGGACTATGCATTATCTTAATGTGGGGTGGGGAACTTCTTTCTGACATGTAACTGTATTAAACTATTTTTTATTTTATTAGTTTTATTTTAAAACTTATAGTAGACATAGTCTAATTAGTTAGTAGTAGTTGTGAAAAAAAAATGAAAATAGAAAAAAAAATCCGAAAAGCTCGGACTTTTCCCGACGATGGATCTTTTGGATAGTTTTCTTGAGGGATCAAGGTTCGATTAAAAATACCAAAAATATTTTCTTTTGTTTTTTAGGATAGTTAGGTAGTATCCCTTAACTTTTTTTCTTTGGGCGCCGATTCTTTTCCTAGTGTGTAGCTTGAACCGGAAATTTTTTTCTTATTTTATTTTAGGAGTAGTATAGGAAGAAAATTGAGTTGATCAGAGATACCTGTTGACATATTTGGTGCTGGCACATTAGGCTATGGCATGTGCTCTGTCGTTTTGTATATTTGATTTGAATTGTAATGCCTAAGTAAAATAAGTAGCCTACTCTGTGACGCCTTTTTCTCAATTGTTTGACTTGTATGTCACCTAGTGCACTATTGCTAAAAATTTCTCAACCGTATGTTCTTGCTTGACTTGAGATTAAACAGAACCGTCTTGATTGAGTCATGTGCAATGTGTGAGTAAGGATTCGTGATATCCTATGCTATACTATGTCCCCGTGTATTAATCAAAGCGAAATCATTAAGTTGTGATAGTCTAGAAGATGACATAGGCGTTTCTTACTTGATCATAGAGGGCTTGTCACTTACAAATAAAAAAATTCCGTTGCTAGCCCTTTTGAGCCTATAGATCTTTTCTTTGCAACCACACTACAAGTTGTATCCCTATTTTGTTCTTAATTTGAGCTTATTGAACATTTACCTCCGAAAGCACTTAGGCGCTAAAAGAAGTAAGGTGAGAGATTTGGGAAATAGCTTTCGAGTAGAACCATGGAAGGGCCCATAAGGTGCACTAACGTCGTGAAAAATACCGCTAGCCGATGAACCTTAATGTATGGAGTATGTGTAGAAAAAAAGAGAGAAAAGAAAATTTTAAGAAAAAAAAAAGACAAATAATGTTGATATTCAAAAAGAAGAAAACAAAACACACCTCCTAAGCTTACTAATTTGTGCTAGTGGAGATGTAGAGTGCTTAATTGATGAAAGGGCTATGTTTTGTATGGTTTGTGGCGAGTGAATTGGTTGAGAAGAAAAAGTGCTTGATTCTTGAGGATAGTGTATTAAAGTACTTAGGAGGGTTACTCACTATTCCTAAATGTATCCTACCCATCCCTTAGTCTACATTACAACCTTAAAGTCCTAACTGATCCTAGATTTGGCTAGTTTTGATTAGTAGAGATGTACACTACGAGCAAGCTTATGGTACGACCACAGGATGTACATGAAATTCTTTGTGAGAGTGAGTGAATTTTGTTCAATTGTGTGATGTCCTCAATTTATGTTCCAAATTATATTTGAATGTATATACTATTTCTATATTCACTCTCTTATTTATTGGTGAGGGCACATGATCTCATGATGGATTGGTAATATTATGAACTTCTTTTGTTGGGTGAGTGAGCGAGTTGAGGGTGCTTAGTGGTAATGAGTCGGCTTTTGAGGTAGGGTGGTTGTGGATAGGTTGTTTGAATTGGTTGAATTGCATTGTTTATACTTGGTCATGTTTAAAACGGGAAGAATGTGAATTTCGTATGTTCATGCTTGATTGCCGGTATTGATTTTAGTCAAAGGTAGAGCGTATGATTGAAACTTTGAGTTGATATTTACTAGTGAGATATACATGTTGGGTTGTAGTTATAGTTCCATTGCACGAGGGCGAGCAAGAGTCTAAGTGTGGGGTGTTGATATTCGACTTAAAGTATGTATATTTATATCCATATTGCCTCGTATTTTACTCATATTTCGTAGATTTCGAATGTGTAGTGCAATGATTTTTTCTAATTAGTGATAGTTTTATGTGTAGGAATTATCCGAAGGCAATTAGGATGAATGTGCGTGAATTGAAGTGCAAAGGGAAAGAAATGATAAAAAGTCACAAAGTAGCGCCACAGGTAGCGTGGGGCGCTACATGTGGCGCACAAATCAAAAGCTGCAAATTTCCAGCGCTAAGGATAGCGCTCCACGCTACCCTGGGCGTCAGTGACGTGAAGTTGTCCCATTTCGCCCGGGACTTAGTTATTTCGACCCCAATACGCCCCTAACTCATATATAAAAGCAAACTTAAACCTATTTTGGTAAGGGATACGTCACTTTAAGAGAGAAACACAAGTACGAAACACTCGGGGGCATGGAGCTCATCAATTCTTCCATTCTTCATCTAGTTTTCATATGTTTTATGTTTAAAAAATAATATTTTGATGATTGTTATGAACATGAGTGGCTAAGAACCTCATTATTCTGGGATTATGGGTCCCTCTTGACTATTGTAATTTGACGCTTGATTATTTTGCTTGACTTTATCATATTAATTTATTTATTCAATCTTGCACTTAGTTATTCTATTGTGTAGCTAACAATAGAGTACTATCTATGAATTTACAGTTGAACTCAAATGTGGGAACTATATATTGCATATAGGATTGAATACAATAAGTTCTTGAATCCGGGCATTGGAGAATAGATTTACGATTAGGATAGACATATTCTAGTTGCCTTACTTGGTTATTTTTGTAGGAAATAT
The DNA here is from genome assembly GCA_000715115.1 of Nicotiana otophora. NCBI lineage: Eukaryota > Viridiplantae > Streptophyta > Magnoliopsida > Solanales > Solanaceae > Nicotiana > Nicotiana otophora. The sequence goes on from AWOL01S0044980.1 coordinate 100,020, forward strand.
ACATGTATTCTTGTCAAGTTGTATCCTATAGATATATAGTCTTAGGTTGGCTTGAACAGGGGAGCGAATCGTCGAAAGAACTTCGCGAGCATAATAAAGTCAATTAATCGATAGATTAGATAAGTCAAGTGATTACATCAACCGGAAAAACGCAATAGGAGAGACGTGAGTTCCATAACCCTAGAATATCCCCATCTCATTGAATTCTTTCTAAGTGTTTGTTTCCTTTACTTACGATATTATTTTATTGCTTGCTCTTTAGTTCATAGTAATTTAGTTACAAAAATCACAATCATCTTCTTCACACTCACTTGGGCATTAAATTTATAAATAGCTTGGATTGGACAATAGTTGATCATAAATCCTCGTGAAAACGATACTTTCTTATCACTTTATTACTTGGTGACCGCGTATACTTGCGTGTGCATTTGGACCCAACATAGAGAAACAATTTTCCCCTGCTTATCTCTGGCCTTTAGGACTTCATTGAAGTCCCATCCCTCCAACCAACTCCTATTATAGTTATCAAGAATAGCTCTAAGTTGGTTCTAGAGGTTCCTCCTATTAGCATAAGTATTGCTAGCATAAACAGCAATAAATAGCCAAGGGGTGGAAGAAGGGGTTACCTTGACCATGATATTGATACCTTGGGGAGTGGTGGAAACCTCATCAATCTTCAAAATGTCATCTTTCCACATGATGTCAATGCCTCCTGACAAACCCACATCTAGGTTTTGGATTTGGCCAGAGAAGCCCAATTCCTGAATTAGGTGCTTGTGTTTAGTCATCTTGGTTTTCAAGAGAACAAGTATTGCAGGTTTGTGTAGCTTGACATTTCTTCATAGTGTCTCCTAAATTCCCCATTGTTGGCCCCCCTAGCATTCCAGATGATAAAGTTTATTAGCAACTTGGGGTTGGTGGGTGACTTCCTTTTCAGGCATTTGGCTTTCCCCTTCACTGGTGAGCCCTCCTGATTCTCCTTTCCAAGAGTGCCCTTAATGGATGAATATACCATTACTGGGTTTAGTTTTACAGCTGAGTCTCGTAAGTCTTGTGTTAAGGCTAGCCTTAGACTTACTCCGCACATTACCATGCTCCTTGGGCATAGTACGATAAGCATTTCTCCCTCGGGCTCTCTAAACTCTATTAGTTCCTCATGTTGCGGGAACATTGATTTTATTTTGGGCACTCCTAGACTTTCTATCATTACCTAAAGTTCTGTGTTGGTTACCTCTAGGTATTCGTGGATATTTTTCGACCCTACCATCTGATTTGCCTTTGGTGGTGGGGTCATTGTCCATGCTGGTGTCCATGGGGAGAAGGATGGGATGGGAATCCCCTCCCCTGGGGAAACTAGTGGGAAGAAGGTAGGGTGTGGCTTATCTTCTCCATGAGTGAGCTCAGTTGGTTCATTGACAATGTTTGATGACTCAGGGCTACATGGGCTTGCATCAGTGTAGCCAGCTATAGTTGATGGCCATAGTTCAGCATTGCATAGTTTAGACTTGAAGTGACTACTTTGGGAATGTAATGGGGGTTTTGAATGACCATTGTTATGGGCATTGATCCAACTGTGAAAGTTAGAGGGAGTGGAGTCCCTTATAGGTCCATCTCCAGCCATGAGGTTGGGATGTGGTCCATGGGTAGGGGTATCGATGTTCCCATCCTGGTTCTGCATTTGGATATTGGTGGTGTGGTTGTTTGGGTTGTTCTCCATTTTTGGTATTTTGATTGACAATGAGATTATCATCTCTTTTCATGCACCAGTTATCCTTTAAGTCATCTCCCCTTTCATTTGGGTTTCGTGCATGGAAATCCCCCATTATTTGAGATCGTTTGGAGGCGACGACATCAGTCAGATCATATGAGGGGAAATAGGGGGAGTAGGAGTTTGAGTGAAGTCTCTCATGGGAATTAAATCCCTTAACCCTTTCCCATTATTGATAGTATCTTTTGATTTTTGTGCATGTGTGGCTCCCACCGATTGACTTTTATTTGGGTGGGTCGGTTCCATATTTGGGATGGATACTTGTGAGGTATACTTACCCGATGTAGGTGTGTATCTTTGGTCTGGGGACGTATGTGTGACAGTTGGTGTGTTTTTTTTGAGAGCGTGTGCCCGCTGCATGGTCTATTTTAGGCACATGATGTGGCATGTGATCAAGGCATGAGATGCTCTCCAAAGGCCCAATTGTGTGTGCCTTAGGCCCCTTGACCTTTACTGCCAGTCCCAGTAGGATTTGGGCATATTTGGCCCAGGTAGGTTATAGTGGGCCTGTTAAATTGGGTCTATCTTCCCTACAGCCCTTGTGTTACCCTGCCCGGTGTCTCCAAGAATGGAAAACTTACCTGAATCCGGCGTATGCATCCTGATTTTCGGTCTGTTATCCATTATCCTTGATTTCTTGTGCTTTTTGCTCTCCACTACTTTCCCTTTCCGTCGTGCTCTCTGTGTGAATTCCACCACTTTCCAATCCCGTTCCTCCTGCGTGCTTTGTCTTGCCGTTGATGTTCCTGCCTTCTTATGTGTCCCCTGCGACGGTTGTAGTAGGCATTTTCTAGACAAGTTGCCTATTCTCCTACACCCTTTGCACAATATACCCTCACATTCATACTCGGTCGGCTGCATACTCTTCGATTATCACAGTGGTTTGGAGGGGTACCTCAATGGGCACTTGGATACAGATCCGTGCATATCTACCTCTTAAGGTGGAAGAGGTGCAAGTATCTATCTGCAATAGCTTACCTTCCCCTTTACCCACCTTTTCTAGGATTTCCCTATCATAACATTCAATAGGCAGTTGGGGTAATCTAATCCAAATGGTTGTGGCTTGGATTCTTGAATCCGCCGGCACAAAATTAGGCTCCTAGTTTCTGACGGAGAGGAAATGACACATGATAAACCATGGGACTCCGTGTAGAGCATTTATCATGTTCTCTTCTTTCTCAAATTTTACGAGGAATGTCTATGAGAATCAACTGCTCAATAGGCTTCCATAATGATAATTGAGAATCTCCAAGAATGGTAGATTCTCATTTTTTTCTCTTGACTTAGGATAATATACTTGGATGTGTATTTTATCCTAATTAAATCGGGAATTATTTCCTGTAACGACCCGATCGGTCGTTTCGAGCATTTGCACTTTGCTCGGAGTTTTGAGGGCATGAGTAGCTTCGTATGATGTATTTTGACGTGTGTAAATCGTCGATTGTGCTTTTCACGTTATTCAGAATCGATTTGGAAGAATGAATTTCATCATTGAAGCATTAAGTTGAAAGAGTTGATCAAGTTTGACTTTTGTAAATTTGACCTCGAAATGGAGTTTTTATGGTGTCTATATGGTGATTTTGGACTTGGGCGTATTCCCGAATTTTCATTTGGATATTTCTAGAAGGATTCGACACTAATTGACGAAAGTTGGAAATTTGAAGGTTTGAAAAGTCCACAAGTTTGATCGGAAGTTGACTTTGATGATATCGGGTTCAGATTGTGGTTTCGGGAACTTGAATAGATTCGTTATGTCATTTGGGACTTGTGTGCAAAATTTGGGTTCATTCCGGGTTGATTTGATATGTTTCAGCGCGAGTTTTGGAAGTTGAAAGTTCAAAGTTCACTCTAGTCCGAATTGAGGTGTGATTCGTCGTTTCGATGTTGTTATGTGTGATTTGAGGCCCTGAGAAGGTCTATATTATGTTATGAGACCTGTTGGTATATTCAGACGGGGTCCCGAGGGGCTTGGGTGAGTTTCGGACGAGCTTTCGGACCATTTCATCGCATGTTGCATTTGGCTAAGGCTGTTGGTTATGGTGTGGCCGCATCTGCAGACAATTGGTCACATAAGCGATGTTGCAGATGCGGGGCCTTCTTCGCAGAAGCGAGGTGCGACCTGGGCAAGGAAGATCACAAAAGCGAAAACTGAGGCACATCTGCGGCCCCGCAGAAGCGACGGTCTTGGGCGCAGGAGCGAGATTGAACACAGAAGTGCGTTTGGCTTCACACCTGCGGTTGCGCAGAAGCGTATGGAGATCCGCAGGTGCAAGGGAACAAATATAGAGCCAGAATGGATGGTTTTGTGTCTATTACCGGTTCTTCCTCTTCTTGATTTCAATAGTTGAAGTATTTAGCAAAGACTCAGAATAAGTAAGAATAGAAAATTCGATTTGGGTTTGGTCATTTGGTTCATATTTTGAGATGCGGGACTCGGATTTAGGTTATTTTGGAGGCAAATATCATCACAAGGATTGGGGTAAGTCTTCTACACTCAGTTTTGATTATATTTTGTGATTTCATCTTCATTTTTGGTAATTGGATTTTGAGTTTTAAAGAGAAAATTGGGAATTTTAGCCTAAAGTTTCATAGATTGAGTTTTGAGTTTTGAATGTCGATTCGGAGTCGGATTTGAGTGAAACTAGTATGGTTGGACTCGTAATTGAATGGATTGTCGGATTTTATAAGTTTCGTCGACTTCCGAGGCGTGCACCCGAGTTTGGCACTTAGGTCGATTTTGGGCTTTTGATTAAAGATTCTATCTTTATCGATTGGGTTTGTTTCCTTTGGCGTTAATTGATATATTTTAGTTTCTTGTGGATAGTTTTGAGCCGTTCGGAGGTCGGTACGCGCGAGATGGTATTTTTGGAGCATCGCTTGGTTTGCTCGATATTGGAATTGGCTTGTTCGAGGTAAGTAACACTTCTAAACTTGGTGTTGAGGGTATGAAATTCAGAATTACGTGTTATGTGTTTGATGTTCAGGTGAAGCACATGCTAGGTGACGGGTGTGTGGGTGTGCACTGGCTGAATTGTGACTCAGTTATTTCTGTGGTACTGTGTAGTTACCAAATCTTATTTGTATTTATGAAATCTCTACGTGCTAGAGTAATTGGGTCGTGATCCATGTTAGAAACCATGTCTAGGCTATATGTTTATCCTGTTGGGACCCACTGAGGTCATCTCTGTTGTTGAGATATTTGCTTACATTGCAATTACATACTCAGTCATTCGCATTCATTTGCATATCATATCTCAGTCTCTGTTACTATTTATTGATACATCACATCATCATACTGGGCTGCTTTTCATGACATTATGAGCCCGAGAGACTGGAGAGATTGATGACTGAGTGAGGCCGAGGGCATAATGGTAAGGATATTTATGGGATTGGGCTGCACGCCACAACATAATTTATTGATTTATGCCAGGATTGGCTTGTTATAGCGCTTTGGCTGAAGGACCCTCTCCGGAGTCTGTACACACCCCCGGTGTGAAAAGGTACCTACTGAGTGCGAGTGCCGAGCGATTGGAAGGATTGAGTGACTGTGAGGACTGAGTGACTGGGAGGACTGAGGGAATTGATACTTTGAGAGTATGCATATGGTTTTATCACTGAGTTGTATTACATTGACATGCACACTTGACATACAGGCATAGAGATGCATTTTCCTCATGTTGTACGATATTGCATCATTCATGACTTGAGATACTCATTGACATGTAGGCATAGAGATGTATTTTCCTCATTCTATTTGAAAATGAAATATGTACTTGTTGAAGGTTGTTTTTGGGCAAAAAGTCACAGTTTTACAAACGTACTCATATTTGGTGATTTTGGTAAAAGATTGGGTTTTCATTGATATACTTAAAAAGCATGCCTATTTTTCGTAAACGTGAACGAGTTGAGCATAATACCTCTGGTTATATTTCTTGCATTATTTCATTATATTGTTATGAATTGTTGCTGATTATTGGAGTTGGACTCAGACCCTTGTCCCAACTTAACACTACTTTCAACCAAAGGTTAGGTTTGTTACTTATTGAATATATCGGGTAGGTTGTACTCATACTACACTTCTTCACCTTACGTGCAGATGTTGGATGTTTATGTTGTTGTGCACAACAGGAGCTGAATTTGAAGATGTACCTGCGTTTCGGTCATAGCTGCCTCTTGATCTTGGTAGCTTTAGTATTTTAATCTTCTCATGTATATTTCAAACAGATCATGTACTTTATTGTATACCATCTTTGTAAACTGTAAATCTTAGAAGCTCATGATTTTTACTATCAGTCCTCGGGAATTCTTGTATAAAGGCAGTTTTGTTATCATTTCTTTCTTGAAAAATCTCATTAATTTGGATAGTTGTTAATTGGCTTACCTGACGGGTTGGGTTAGGTGCCATCATGACTAGGAGGATTTTGGGTCGTGACAAGGTGGTATCAGAGCTCTATGTTCATAGGTTCTACAAGTCATGAGCAAGTGTCTAGTAGAGTCTTGTGGATCGGTATGATGACGTCCATACCTATCTTCGAGGGGCTACATGTCATTTAGGATAAACTTCCCATCTTTCTTTATTTATCGTGCAGCATTGTTCATCTTGAAGAGTAACTCTTTGAATTCCTTCCACACATTCGTATGCGCATGTGAGCGCTTGGTATCAGTTGTGCATCGACAACTTGTGATTCCATAGATGGGGAGCAAGATGTGATTCGGGCGTGCTGATGATGGGTCAGTCTGGAGGACTTGAGGCCGGATTTTGACTGTAGCTTGAGCATGGATATTTCAGTTGTATGAATATATGCTCTTGGACTTATATGTACGGTAGTGTCCCTATGAGTGGAATTTATGGCTTGGTGAGTGGTTGGATGGTTATATGATGAAATATGATGTGACTGCGGGATGTGTTCAGATGGGTTGAATGATTGAGTTGTTATGTGTGAAGGATGTAGTGTGCATGGAGTAGGGGTTCACTCAGTTGTTTAGAGGTATGGGTTACTTCTTTGGGTGTTGTTATGCTAATGGGGCACAAGTCGTTTGGCCCGTTTGGGTTGCGCAATTGAGATTTGGGCAGAATGGATGACTCTCGAGAAAGTTATAATGGATTCAAGATTTATATGTAGCAATAGTGAGTTTTCCTGGATTGGTATATGGCTAGGACCTGAGATTTACATTGGATGGGGTCGAGACTTGTGGCACTTCTATATCATATGCAGTATACCTTTCAGTATCATGAAGGTAAAGAAAATGACTTTAGATTCACAGAAGCTCTTTTCAGAATAGGTGTCTCGGTTGTGGTACTCTTGATATGCATAAGAGGGAATACATTGGCTTATGAGCCTTAGGGCGGTGTGGTTTTATGCTAGGATTTCGTGGGGTAATCTTTGGGTGAGGATTGCGGTATTCTACCAAGGATAAGTGTCATCTTGAGGATAATTCGGAAGGAACTCGGATAAATAGGACAACTTAGTAATAGCTTGGATCAACACGATAATGGATATTATCGGTTCTTTGAGTACTTATGATGTGGTGAGCTTCTACAGGTGTTTCGTGGCAATGCTCTTGGGTTTTGGCGACCTGCGTGACTTGGTTGAGTTAGAGGGATTCGGTTCTGATAGCTGAGTTATGTGCAAATGGATTTCAAATTGTTCCCAATGGTTTCTACCACGGTTCAAAGTATATATTTTCTGTCGGCGTGGGGAGCGTGTTGCGTGTTGTGATTTTTCTCCTGGATGAGAACAAATTGAAGGTTCCTAGCTAATTGAGTATGTATTCATGCTGGACTTAGAGTTGATTATGATATTCTTGTATTTTTCATATGATGGCATGATAACAGTGGTATGTTGTGTGGGATTGAGGTTTGCATGTGCAAGGTCACAGTCAGTTTTGAAGGGAAGATCATAAATTCTTAGACGACATAGACCGTTTCCGATGTTCAGATGGATGCTATAACTGCTTGGTAATTCCTGAGAAGGGTGCACATGTCAGAAGGCGCAATGTGTGTTGACTTACAGATGCTTCATTGGTATTATGGTACTCGCCTAGTTGATCGACTGCTGATATTCAGATTTTTCTATGTGGCACGGAAGAATTATAGAAGTATTCCTCGTGGGATGGTCGTGTATGAGAGATGTGTTAGGCATTCGGGAGGTGTAGTTGGGAGCAAATATGGTGTTTCGTGTGTTCTATGAATTTGGAGACTGCAGTTCTCATAAGCAGATTGTTTCGTGGTTGTGGACTGTGAAGTTGTGGCGAAAGCTAGCCAGATGATAGTATGTGTTATGATTCAGTCATTGTAGACTTTTGGATGGTTAATTATCTATTTGTGGGTGACCAAAGTTGATTTGGGGTCCATTGGTGTCACAACCCAAAATCCTACCACATGCGCCGTGATGGCAACTAATCTCTAAGACTAGGTAAGCCGATTTTTATTACATTTTGAACCAATTTTTTTTAATTAAATAAGTAACCAAAACTAACAGTGGAATAAATATGAATATACAACCTCCCAAGACTGGTAGTACTGAGTCACGAACTCTAACTGAATACATGAAATGATCACGAGGACCGAATATACACTACTGTTTGATTACAAATTAACAGTACAATGAAATGAAAAGACTCCAAGGGACTGCGACGGCCAAGCAGCTCTACCTTAAATCCTTACGATCCCGCTTTAACTCTGCTCAAGTCTGATATCTCCAATACCTNNTAAATCTTTTTAAATATAATTTCCTCAAATACATATCTTTCAAATACAATTTTTTCATATAATTCTTTTTGAATAAGAATCCTTCCAAATAAATATTTTGAATATAATTATTTCAATTAAAAAGTCATCATATGACACCTCATTTCATAATCATAAAAATACGAGTCTCGGCTCATTTTCATATTTCCACGGCACCTCGTGCCAATAATTAAATTATCATATTTTTCCGGCACCTCATGCCCTCATTTCATATCATAACTGCACGAACAATTCACGTGCCAATTATCATTATCATTTCATCACAGCACCCCGTGCCTACATTTCATATCACAACTGCACGGACAATTCGCGTGCCAAATATCCTCATTATTTACTCACGGCATCTCGTGCCCACAATTCATTTTATATTCTGCCTAGCAATAGCCACGGGCTCTCAATTTCAACATAAATCAGATTGTTATAAATTTATCAACAACAAAAAAAATTGCACAAGGTATAAAAATAAATACGAGAAAATCACAACATCACATGAAAATCATCAACGCCACAACCCCACATTATCACATATCGTCCCTGAAAATAGCTACTATTATCGCTTATATTGCCACCCTTATCGCTCCTATAACCACCCTTATCGCTCCAACCCAGACAATATCAATAGCCACCCTTATCGCTTTTATTGCCACCCCTATCGCTCCTATTGCCACCATTATTGCTCCTATTGCCACCCTTATCGTTTTGCCCAGACAATATTCCAACAAACACAACCACAGTGAAATGCCACCCTTATACCCACATAATATCAATGGTGAAATGCCACCCTTATTTCTTCAAAATAATAATTAACACAACACAATAATTTACACGAAAAATTATCACGGCAACATAACAAAAATCAATTCATATCACGATTTGCCCAATGGCTACAACCAAAATTCCATAGATACAACCAAGTCAATTAATTTCACAACAAATAACCGAAGGCTCCACACAATGTGTATAATACCCAAAGACAATCAACAAAGATAGAAATTACTCAACATAAATCAAAGTCTTTATTAACTCCAGATTTTCAATAATTATATAAATATCTCTTCTTAAGCTCATTTAATTAATTATTTGCAGAGGGAAAAATCCAAAATAAAATTAAATTCCAATAATTATCAAACCAGCAAATTCACGAAATTTCATAAATAATCAAATAAAAATCACATCAAAATATCATATAACAACAGAGTCAACAACAAGGATTTAGGCATGACAAATAGATGATTAAATATATGCTGACAATTATCCAATTTACTACACAATATGCTCAAGACTTTAACTCAATAAAATTTGCACATATAACCCAAGTACGTACTCGTCACCTCGCGTACATAGTTTTCAATTACACATATTGCACATAAGACTCAATGCCTAAGGAGGAATTCCCCCACTCGAGGTTAAGCAAGATACTTACCTTTTTGAAGTTAGGCCGATATTCCAAAATAGTCCTCTTGCTTGAATTGGCCTTCGGACAGCTCAAATCTATCCAAAATAAATGTATAAGTTCATTAAAATTCATCAGAAACAATTCTGGATAATAAATGTCGACTTAAAATTTTATTCCAAAAATCAACAAAAGTCAACGGGGGCTCGCCCCTCGGAACCCGATATAATTTTCATGAAATCCGAACACCCATTCCGATACGAGTTCTACCATACCAATTTTATCGAATTCTAATAACAACTCGACCTCCAAATTTTAAGTTTTTGTTTTTTTGGAAGATTTTGTAAAAATCTTGATTTCATCCATTTAAATCCGTATTAAACGATGAATATAATCATAGATTCATGAAATATAATCACTTTAGCATATATAACACTTACCCCAAGCAAGCTTGTGAAGAATCCCTCCAGAATCGCCCAAATCCAAGCTCTAAAATTCCAAAACGAAATGTCAAAAATGACCAAGTTCAATCTTTATGTTTCTGCCCAGTTTCGCTCCTGCGAGCTCGCTTTTGCGAGAAAATACTCGCTTTTGCGATGCCCAGTGACCACTGCCCTCACGCCTGCGGAAGAGCTTCCGCCTCTGCCCTCACGCAGGTGCGGAAAATGCTTCGCACCTGCGACCTTTGCCCTTCTCACTCCAGGCCGCATCTGCGACCATTTTGTCGCTTTTGCGGTCGCGCACCTGCGACCATTTCCTTCGTAGGTGCGATGGTACCAGAACTGGAACAATTCCAGAATTCCTTCAAGCACAATTTTGGTCCGTTTAACCATCCGAAACTCGTCCGAGGCCCCCGGGACCTCAACCAATTATACCAACATGTCCCCAAAATACAATACGAACTTAGTCGAGGCTTCAAACAACGTCGAAATTATGAATCGCGCATTGAATCGAATTAAAAGTTTTCAGATCTTTCAACTTCTATATTTTGCGCTGAAACGTATCAAATCAATACGGAATGACTTCAAATTTTGCACACAAGTCGTAATTGATGTAAGGGAACTATTCCCATTTCCGGAATTGAAATCCGACCTCGTTACTAAAAATTCACCCTTCGATCGGACTTTTCCAAAATCTTATATTTTCCAACTTTCGCCAAAATGTGTTTAATTATCCTACGGACTTCAAAATCCAAATACGAACATACGCCTAAGTTCGAAATCATCATACGAAGCTATTGACATCATCAAACTTCTATTCCGGGGTCGTTTTCTCAAAAGTCAACTCTTCGGTCAACTCTTTTCATTTAAGTTTCTAAATAAGAATTGTTCTTTTAATTAAATTCTAAAAATTAAACTCGACCACACCCACGGGTCATAATACATATTATGAAACTTCTCGAGACCTTAAGCCACTGAACGGGGCGTAAATTCTTAAAACGACAAGTCTGGTCGTTACATTCTCTACCTCTTAAACAAACGTTCGTCCTCGAACGTGCTAAGAATCTTCCTGAGGACTTTAAATTACTGAGTATATTCATGCACACATACTTGTGGGTGATTCTACATTCCCGTAATTTAACACGGGTCCGACAACACCATCTCAATTGAGATTATTTCTTTTCTCCATTCTTATAAGCTTTAGAGCAAAATCCCTAACCCTCCAATCATTTCCAAAATGCCTGATCTTTACTTTGACACATGGTATTAGTCACAACATGCTATAGCAACTCGTGCCTACGCACATATCAACTATCTTGATAGTGTTGAAGTACTTCAAAAAAGTTTTTGGGGTGTTATATTCTCCCCCGCTTAGGATCATTCTCCCTCAAACACATAACATAACTTATCTCTTCCTTTGCAAATCTCAATCCTCCAAATTTTACTAACTCCCAAATTTTTCAGAAATTTCGGCAGAGTCTCCCCTATAATTGGGTCTATCCACCTGCCAGAGTAATATTAAAACAATTCCTAACAACACATCCACAATGTATATATCAATAACACAATCTCAGCATTACAAACACTGCATTATCATAATGATATCAGGACATGAAGCACATCATATGTATTCTCATCACCACATCTCTAGTCTTAAAAGTTGTTCATAATTAATTCCAGCATCATCAATTAATCTCATATTAACCGCCACCTAATTTTAAATTTTCACAACACTGACAACGGAATATGAGGCATGAAGACCTCATGATTACTTACTTGGATTAATGAGTCACATTTAACGCCACCTGAGCACTTATCTCATAGGTTAAAATTCAATGTTTACAGCACCAAAATGGTTAGAAAAATATACAAGAATTATCAAATAAGCCTAACATGCATGACTCCCTATTAATACTATTGTACAATTAAATTTCACAAAGGGAAAATTTTAAACTCATAAATATTTCACCACAAGGACCTCGTCCTTACATAACTTCCATCGCGGCTTGCAGCCCGATTTAAATATTTCGCATCATGTAAAAATACGAGGATCTCATCCTCAACTCCGAATCACAAGTATGTTGCAAATTGTGCCAACTAAAATTTTCAGTTTCCTTTCTTTCTTCTTTTCAATAAATTTCGTAAACATGTTTCACAACACATAATGAACCCTCCTACCGGTAGGGCATATAATTCATAAAAATTGAAATCAATTATTCCGAAACATATTAAACCCATTGTAATGAATAATAAAAATTACTTTTGGGCCTATAGCTCTCAATAGTGTACCAAAAATAAAATAACAGATACGGCTCACACCTTCAAATCTCCCAACAGGGATAACATATAAGTGGGTCACAAATTTACGAAGCTCACCCATAAGTAGAGCATAATAGGAGGACTCACCTCAATATTCAGAACCGAATCAAATTAAGGGAAAATTATCCTTTATAATAAAAAAATCAGGATCGTACCTGTAACGACACCATCTGGTGCATTGGCCCCAGCCAAATCATAGTGATTATATCAACGGGTCGGGCCTCCACCTCTTAGGTGTCGACTACCCACCTGTCCTCCATATCTAGTTGACTGTGCACATGGAGTATCAACTGGAATAAAGCTTGTAGCTGGAGTGTTCTGATGAAATCCACCCCTCCCAAGTCTGTGACAATCTCTCATGATATGCCCAATATCACCACACTCATAACAACCCTTATGAGGTCGCGGCTGCTCGTACTGAGTCTGTGACGGATAACTGAAATAACCACTGTACGAATCCCATACCGATGGTGCACTATAAACTGGAGCACTCCGAATACTCTGATGTGCGAATTGAGCTGACCAACTACTCGAGCCTCTGCTATAATGGGTTCTAGCTGAATAGTAAAACCCACTGAACCCTCCAGATCTTCGAGACCTTTTGGACTCCTTAGACTCCATTTCCTCGCCCAAAACACCCTCAATCTTCCTTGCAATCTCCACTACTTGTTGAAATGGAGTATCAGTTTGCAATTCTCGAGCCATGCATATTTTAATATCATATTCGAGCCCCTCAATGAATCTGTGCACCCACTCTCTGATTGTAGGAACCAAGTAGGTGCATGACGGGCTAACTCACTGAACCTGATAGCATATTCTGACACAATCATAGTGCCCTGATGCAACCGTTCAAACTTTATGCGCCACGCATCTCTGAGAGTCTGGGGAACAAACTCTTTCAAGAACATTTCCGAAAATTGAGCCCAAGTTGGTGGTGTGGTATCGGCTGGTCTACCTACTTCATATATTTTCCACCACCGATACGCTGCGCGTGACAGTTGAAATGTAGTAAAGGCAACTCTGCTCACCTCTACAATACCCATGGTGCGGAGAATACTGTAAGAATTTTCTAGAAATTCTTGGGCATCCTTTGTAGTTGTGCCACTGAAAGTAGGTGGACTATACCTCTTAAACCTTTCAATCCTCTTTTGTTCTTCTTCTGATGCCTCGGGCCTGACCTCAGGCCGAACCGGAATAACAAGTTGTACCGGTACTACACTCGGAACCTGACCAACGTGAACATGCTACTCTGGAGTTGTGATAGGAGTCTGAGCTACTTCCCTAATCTGCGGAATATTTGGTGCAACAGAGATCAATCCCGCCTGAATTAATGTACCAAACATCCTCAGGAACTGTGCTAAAGTCTCCTGAAGCGGGGTAACAACAGGTGCTTCTGGTACCTGTCCCCCAACTGGAGCTACTAGTGGCTCCTCAACTGTTGTTCTGACAGGTGATCTAGTCGCAGCACATGCCCTTCCTCGACCTCTACCTCGGCCTCTTGCAGCCCTAGTAGTATGTGTGGATGTCTGCTCAGCTAACCCAGTAGCACGTGTCCTCACCATCTGTGAGAGAATGGAGATACAAAGGTTCAAATTTCAAATTCAACAAATTCCGCACGACAGGAATGAAAGAAATGGAAATTTCCTAACAGTTCTGTAGCCTCTCGAAGATAAGTACAGACGTCTCCGTAATGATACGCAAGACTCTACTAGACTCGTTTATGACTCGTAGAACCTATGAACCTAGAGCTATGATACCAAGTTGTCATGACCCAAAATCCCACCACAGGCGTCGTGATGTCACCTAGTCTTTAAGACTAGGTAAGCCGATTTCTATTACATTTTGAACCAATTTTTTTAATTAAATAAGTAACAAAAACTAACAGCGGAATAAATATGAATATACAACCTCCCAAGACTGGTAGTACTGAGTCACTAACTCTAACTGAATACATGGAATGATCACGAGAACCGAATATATAATACTGTTTGATTACAAATTAACAATACAATGAAATAAAAAGACTACAAGGGACTGCGATGGCCAAGCAGCTCTACCTTGAATCCTTACGATCTCGCTTTAACTCTGCTCAAGTCCGATATCTCCAATACCTAGCTCTGCACAAAAATATGCAGAAGTGCAGTACGAGTACACCACGGTCGATACCCAGTAAGTATCAAGACTAACCTCAATGGAGTAGAGACGAGGTACAGTCAAGACACTCACTAGTCTAATAACATGTGCAATATAATATACAAAATACTAGGAAACAGATAGCAATAAGGGCAGGATAAAACAACCAGTGGTATGCGCAGCAAGACAACACGAATACCATAAATATCACTCAACAATTAATAAATACATGTACGCCCAATTAATTCAAGTTTTTCAAATAAATATCCTTCACATATAATTCTTCAAAATAACTCTCTTTCAAATGTAGTTTTTTCAAATAATTATTTTTCAAATATAACTCTTTCAATAAATCTTTTCAAATATAATTTCCTCAAATAAATATCTTTCAAATACAATTCTTTCATATAATTCCTTTTGAATAAAAATCCTTCTAAATAAATATTTTGAATATAATTATTTCAATTAAAAAGTCACCATGTGACACCTCATTTCATAATCATAAAAATACGAGTCTCAGCCCATTTTCATATTTCCACGGCACGTCGTGCCCATAATTAAATCATCATATTTCCATGGTACCTCGTGCCCTCATTTCATATTATAACTCCACGGACAATTTATGTGCCAATTATCATTATCATTTCATCACAGCACCTTGTGCCCACATTTCATATCACAACTGCACGGATAATTCACGTGTCAAATATCCTCATTATTTACTCACGGCACCTCGTGCCGACAATTTATTTTATAATCCGCCTGGCAATAGCCACAAGCTCTCAATTTCAACATAAATCAGATTGTTATCAATTTATCAACAACAAGATAAATTGCACAAGGTATAAAAATAAGCACGAGAAAATCACAATATCACATAAAAATCATCAATGCCACAACCCCACATCATCACATATCGTCCCTGACAATAGCCACCCTTATCGCTCATATTGCCACCCTTATCTCTTCGCCCAGACAACATTAATAGCCACCTTTATCGCTCTTATTGCCACCTTTATCGCTTTTATTTCCACCCTTATCGCTCCTATTGCCACCCTTATCGCTCTACCCAGACAATATTCCAACAAACACAAACACAGTGAAATGTCACCCTTATACCCACATAATATCAACAGTGAAATGCTACCCTTATATCTTCAAAATAATAATTAACACAACAGAATAATTTACACGAGAAATTATCACGGCAACATAACAAAAATTAATTCATATCACAATTTGCCTGATGGCTACAACCAAAATTCCAAAGATACAACCAAGTCAATTAATTTCACAACAAATAGCCGAAAGCTCCACACAATGTGTACAACACCCAAAAATAATCAACAGAGATAGAAATTACTCAACATAAAAGCAAAGTCTTCAATAACTCTAAATTTTTAATAATTATATAAATACCTCTTCTTAAGCTCATTTAATTAATTATTTGCATAGGGAAAAATCCAAAATAAAATTAAATTCCAATAATTATCAAACCAGCAAATTCACAAAATTTCATAAATAATCAAATAATAATTACATCAAATTGTCATATAACAACATAGTCAACAACAAGGATTTAGGCACGACAAATAGATGATTAAATATATGCCGACAATTATCCAATTTACTACACAATATGCTCAAGACTTGAACTCAATAAAATTTGCACATATAACCCAAGTACGTACTCTTCACCTCGCGTACATGATTTTCAATTACACAAATTGCACATAAGACTCAATGCCTAAGGGGAAATCCCCCACTCGAGGTTAAGCAAGACACTTACCTTTTTGAAGTTAGGCCGATATTCTAAAATAGCCCTCTTGCTTGAATTGGCCTTCGTACAGCTCAAATCTATCCAAATTAATTGTATAACTTCATTAAAATTCATCGAAAATAATTCCAGATAATAATATGCCGACTTAAAATTTTATTCAAAAACGTCAACAAAAGTCAATGAGGGGCCCGCCCCTCAGAACCCGACATAATTTTCATGAAATCTGAACACCCATTCCGATACGAGTTCTACCATACCAATTTTATCGAATTCCAATAACAACTCGACCTCCAAATCTTAAATTTTCCTTTTTGGAAGATTTTGTAAACAAATTGATTTCTTCCATTTAAATCTGAATTAAACGATGAATATAATCATAGATTCATGAAATATAATCACTTTAGGATATAGAACACTTACCCCAACCAAGCTTGTGAAGAATCCCTCCAGAATCACCCAAATCCGAGCTCCAAAAATTCCAAAACGAAATGCCAAAAATGACCAAGTTCAATCCTTATGTTTCTGCCTAGTTTCGCACCTACGGGCATTTTAGTCGCACCTGTGAGCTCGCTTTTGCAAGAAAATTCTCGCTTATGTGATTCCCAGTGACCACTGCTCTCACACTTGCGGGAGAGCTTCCGCTTCTGCGCTCACGCAGGTGCGGAAAATACTTCGCACATGTGACCTTTGCCCTTCTCACTCCAGGCTACATTTGCGACCATTTTGTCACTTTTGCGGTCGTGCACCTACGACCATTTCCATCGCAGGTGCGATGGTACCAGAACTGAAACAATTCTAGAATTCCTTCAAGCACAATTCTGGTCCGTTTAACCATCTAAAACTCGTCCGAGGCCCCTGGGACCTCAACCAATTATACCAACATGTCCCAAAATACACTACGAACTTAGTCGAGGCTTCAAACCACGTCAAAAAATGCCAAAATTACGAATCGTGCATCGAATCGAATTATAAGTTTTCAAATCTTTCAACTTCTATATTTTGTGCCGAAACGTATCAAATCAATCCGGAATAACTTCAAATTTTCACACATGTCATAATTGACGTAAGGGAGCTATTCCCATTTCCGGAATCGAATTCCGACCTCGTTATCAAAAATCCATCCTTCGGTCGGACTTTTCCAAAATCTTATATTTTCCAACTTTCGCCAAAATGTGTCGAATTGTCCTACGGACTTCCAAATCCAAATCGGAACATACGCCTAAGTCCGAATTCATCATACGAAGCTATTGCCATTATCAAAATTCTATTCCGGGTTCATTTGCTCAAAAGTCAACTCTCCGGACAACTCTTTCCATTTAAGCTTCTAAATAAGAATTGTTCTTTTAATTAAATTCTGAAAATCAAACTCGACCACACCTACAGGTCATAATACATATTATGAAACTTATCGTGTCCTTAAGCCACTGAACGGGGTGTAAATTCTTAAAATGACAAGTCGGGTCGTTACAATTGGTAGGCCCAAAGAGGATGTGTATTCTACACCAAGTCGGATTGGTTGACTCTGTACTGCTATTGTTGAGGGATGTGCCATTCAGTTAAAGTGGGGCTTATTTGTATTCTGATATGATCTATATGCTGATCCTCTATGCTGCGAGGGGTTATGATTTGTTAGTTATATGCACATATGGTGCGGTTCTGTTTGGGCCTTATAGCGAAATTCGAGCGGAATGGTTATTGGGGTGCGGAATGGTTGGTTGCTCCTTGGTTATGGCCTTTGTCCGGTTGTGGTATATTCTAATGACTCGGTCGGTCGTTTTGAGAGTTATAGCCCAGTTTTCCCCATTTCTACTTATTTTTGTGTTATTCAGCTATATTATGTTATATCGGGTTAGTTGGTTCGGGACCAGAGTGGTTTCAGGGTGAATTGAGACACTTAGTCTCTTAAGTAGAAACTTAAGTTAGAAAAGTCAATCGGATATTGACCTATATGTAAACAATCTCGCATTTGAATTTTGATGGTTCTGTTAGTTCCGTTAGGTGATTTTGGACTTAGGTGTGTGTTCAGAATGTGATTCGGAGGTACGTGGTAGAATTAGGCTTGAATTGGCGAAATTGAAAATTTGGCATTTTCGGTCGGCAATAGAAAATTTGATATCAGGGTCAGAATGGAATTTCGGAAATTGGAGTAGGTTCGTAGTGTCATTTGTGATGTGTGTGCAAAATTTGAGGTCATTCAGACGTGGTTTGGTTGGTTTCGGCATGGGTTACCGAATTTGGAAAAGTTTAGAAGTTCTTAGGCTTGAATCCTAGGGTAATTTGGTGTTTTGATGTTGTTTTGAGTGATTTGAAGGTTCGACTAAGTTTGTATGTTGATATATGACTTTTGGTATTTTTGGTTGAGGTATCGAGGGCATCGGGGTGATTCAGGGTGGTTAACGGATTTATCAAAGTTGGAAAATGCAGCTGAAGCTGCTGCTACTGCTATTTTTGCACCTGCGGAAGAAAGCCTCGCAGGTGAGAGGCCGCTGGTGCGAGTGGGGAGTGCACAAGTATGGGCGACGCTGGGCCAAGGCTGGGAACGCAGGTGCAAAGAATTGACCGCATCTGCTAGCCCGCAGGCGCGAGGCCTTGAGCGCAGATGCGGAGATGAAAATTTTGGGCTGGTTTCACAGATGCGCACCTGGGACCGCAGATGCGAGTCCACAGGTGAGAGAAAGGTGTTCGCAGGTGCGGAAGCTGGGGAATTAAGTGAGTTGCATAGGTGCGGCTCCTTAGACTACATGTGCAGTCGCGCGGGTGCGAGAAAAAGGCCGCAGGTGCGAGAAACCTGGGCAGAAACCATTAATAGAACCCTTCGCGATTTTGGTGCATTCTTCACCATTTCTATTCGGTTTTTGGAGCTTTGGGAGAGATATGAAGAGGGAATCAAGGGGGTTTAGTTGAGATAAGTTACGTGAGCCCTAATACTTGTATATATGGTAATTCTCTATTGTTTAATCATTATAATTAGTGAAAATGAGGGGTTAGGGCTTGGAATATTTAAGAGTTTAATTTAAGGGTTTGAGGGAATAAACGGAGTCCGATTTTGATGAATTTTATATGGGTAGACTCGGGAGAGGACAAGGTTTATTATTCTGCCATTTTGACTGATTTTGAGATGTGGGCCCGGGGGTCGAGTTTTGGTTGGGTTCGGATTTTTGGCATATTTTATAGTTTTTCTTGTGGAATTCATTCCATTAGCGTATATTGATGCTATTGTACTGATTGTGATTAGATGCGAAACATTTGGAGACCAGGTCCACAGACGAGGGCATCCCGGAGTAGGAGTTTTACGTTGTTAAGGTAAGTAACAGTTTTAACTCTGGCTTTGAGGGTATAAACCCGGAGATTTGACATCACGTGATTGTTTGGAAGTGATACCCACGCTAGGTGATGAGCGTGTGGGTGTGCACCGCGAAGGATTGATATTTGGTCCGTCCCGTGAGGCTGTGAGGCCTAATAGCTATTATCTGTGGTTATGTGTTTATTTGTTGTTGAACTTGTTGCCTTCATGTTAGAGATCATGCTTAGACTTTATTCATGCTCACATTATTTATACTCAGTCATAGAAATTATTGTACATGTTTACCTCAGTCTCTATTAATTGCTAATATGCAGTGATACTTGATGTGGGATGTGTTCCCTTATTGTTGATGATGGTGAGGCTAGTGAGGTACATGATTGAGTGAGACCGAGGGACTGGTTGTGAGGATATTAATACCATAGCGCATGAGTTGTCCGTGTAGCACGTGAGTTAACTGTGTGGGTCCAGGTATTGATACCATAGCGCGTGAGTTATCCGCGTAGCACGTGAGTTGACCGTGCAGATTCAGATATTGATATGATGGCACATGAGTTGTCTGTGCTTAGAGCTTGGGTTTGGGAGCCCCTCCGTAGTCTGTACACACCCCCAGTGATTGCAAAGTGTTGAGTGTTTTGAGTGTTGAGTGNCTTTGGGAGAGATATGAAGAGGGAATCAAGGGGGTTTAGTTGAGATAAGTTACGTGAGCCCTAATACTTGTATATATGGTAATTCTCTATTGTTTAATCATTATAATTAGTGAAAATGAGGGGTTAGGGCTTGGAATATTTAAGAGTTTAATTTAAGGGTTTGAGGGAATAAACGGAGTCCGATTTTGATGAATTTTATATGGGTAGACTCGGGAGAGGACAAGGTTTATTATTCTGCCATTTTGACTGATTTTGAGATGTGGGCCCGGGGGTCGAGTTTTGGTTGGGTTCGGATTTTTGGCATATTTTATAGTTTTTCTTGTGGAATTCATTCCATTAGCGTATATTGATGCTATTGTACTGATTGTGATTAGATGCGAAACATTTGGAGACCAGGTCCACAGACGAGGGCATCCCGGAGTAGGAGTTTTACGTTGTTAAGGTAAGTAACAGTTTTAACTCTGGCTTTGAGGGTATAAACCCGGAGATTTGACATCACGTGATTGTTTGGAAGTGATACCCACGCTAGGTGATGAGCGTGTGGGTGTGCACCGCGAAGGATTGATATTTGGTCCGTCCCGTGAGGCTGTGAGGCCTAATAGCTATTATCTGTGGTTATGTGTTTATTTGTTGTTGAACTTGTTGCCTTCATGTTAGAGATCATGCTTAGACTTTATTCATGCTCACATTATTTATACTCAGTCATAGAAATTATTGTACATGTTTACCTCAGTCTCTATTAATTGCTAATATGCAGTGATACTTGATGTGGGATGTGTTCCCTTATTGTTGATGATGGTGAGGCTAGTGAGGTACATGATTGAGTGAGACCGAGGGACTGGTTGTGAGGATATTAATACCATAGCGCATGAGTTGTCCGTGTAGCACGTGAGTTAACTGTGTGGGTCCAGGTATTGATACCATAGCGCGTGAGTTATCCGCGTAGCACGTGAGTTGACCGTGCAGATTCAGATATTGATATGATGGCACATGAGTTGTCTGTGCTTAGAGCTTGGGTTTGGGAGCCCCTCCGTAGTCTGTACACACCCCCAGTGATTGCAAAGTGTTGAGTGTTTTGAGTGTTGAGTGCTGAGTGTGAATGATGAGTGATGAAGTGACACTGCTGTGAGGTTGTATTTATTTGTGTTGTTGCCGCATTTATTTGTTAAACTTCTTTGTGGCATTTACTGAGTTATGGAATTTACCTGTTTATTCTGTTTATTTTTAAATTGTGAAAATAAATAATTTGACTGTTTTACTTAGCTCGTCATTGTTGCTCAGTTCCTTAGTTATTTCTGTCACTTGCTGAGGTGGTTGTACTCATGCTACACCCTGCACTTTATGCGCAGATTCAGGTGAGTTAGAGCGCGGCGATCATTGATTTCAGGCCGGCTATCTGTGGAGATTGCAAGGTAGCTACTAGCGTCCGCAGGACCTTGTCACTCATTTTATCATTTCTTCTTTTGGATTGTATTGACAGTTAGACAATTTTATTTCTTAGTTCATAGATTTAGACGCTCATGACTTAGTGACACCCCGATGTTTGGGGCTCGTTTCCGTATTTGTAAAATTATATTTAGAGTTGATTTAGTTCATGAGAAATTCAAATGTTGAAATGTTTTATTAAATACTTTTAATCGGTTTAGTAAAAATATTTTGGGAAATAGGCTTGCCTTGTAACACGATAGGCGTCATCACGACCATGGTTAAATTTTGGGTCGTGACATATATTGTGCTATTTGCTTCTCAGTGGTTATGGTCATACACTTCGGGTATTTGATGTCGAATTGCGTATAGTTGTTGATTTTGAGCATGGTGTCTTAGGGTATTTCATATGGACCCGTGCCTGGATGGGGTCATGCATTGCAGTTGGGTTATGTCGGGATATGATCCTTTGTGTTAGATTCATGTATCTTGGTTCTACTATGTAAGATGGGCGTGTAACATTGCGGTTGTGGTGGTACTTGTTCAGTTTGCGGGACGGTTCTCTCATTGGAGTCATTTTCTATCTTTGAGTACATTTGAATTGTTGCGTATTGGTGCACGGATTGCACGGTTTGTGGATCTGGGTAGTATTGGCGTGGCATGTCAGTAGAGTAGCTTATATTTGATCAGATGAGGTCGTTGGACCTAGAATATATGCTATCGGATCTGATTGCCGCATATTTGTAAGGATAATGTTGTTGATCGGCTTAGAAATTAGCTACAGTTCTTGTCGAAGGAGAGGGAGCTCCATGACTTGTTGATATGATAAGTGGTTATGAGTTTCTATGTGTTTTTCCATCATTGTCAGTGTACGAAGGTTTTAGAACGAGGTTTTATTTGATACAAGGTTTATTACCAGTACCGGGTTTGCTTCGAGTAGTTATTGTGGTCGGAATTATTGTTATGAGTATTTGAGTTATGTGATATATCATGTGATTGCATCTTGGGTTATGGTTATGGCTTAATACTGCTTGTTCATACTTATACAAAGTGTAGATGCGAGATTCAGATCTTATGGAAATTTTCGGATGTTGGGAATTGGATTCTGTAGTTTACGGGCTAAGGTTGAAGTAATGATCTTAAGTTATGTTGTGTTGTCATGCCTATATGGAATAGGGTGACGTGGGATCACACCCGAGTATATGCATAGTAAGGTTACACGGTGGTTTGATGTCTTTGGAACGACTCTCGGCACATTCGAGGATGAACGTATGTTTAAGTGGGGGAGGATGTAACGACCCGATCGGTCGTTTCAAGTATTTGTACTTCGCTCGGAGGTTTGAGGGCATGAGTAGCTCCGTATGATGTATTATAACTTGTGTGAATCGTCGGTTGTGGTTTTCAAGTTATTCGGAATCAATTTGGAGGAAATAATTTCATCGTTGAAGCTTTAAGTTGGAAGAGTTGACCAAGTTTGACTTTTGTGAATTTGACCTCGGAACGGAGTTTTGATGGAAACTACTCCTTTAACTCCTTCAACTCTGTTGGGCCTTACGATATGGTGGAATAGAAATGGACTAAGTGCCCGGCACTAGATCAATACCAAAATCGATATCCCTGTCGGGAAGCATGCCCGGAAGATCCACTAGAAATATATTTGGATAATCCCTCACTACCGGAACTGACTCAACGGTAGGAGTATCAACACTAACATCTCCCACAAAGGCTAGATATGCCTCACACCCTTCCCAATCATCTGATATGCCTTAAGGAAAGACACCACCCTGCTAGGAACATAATCCAAATTCCGGATGGTGATTTTGGACTTGGTCGTATGCCCGGATTTGCATTTGGATATTTCTATAAGGATTCGGCACTAACTGACGAAAGTTGGAAATTTGAAGGTTTGAAAAGTCCATAAGTTTAACCGGAAGTTGCCTTTGATGATATCGGGCTCGGATTGTGGTTTCGGGAACTTGAATAGCTTCGTTATGTTATTTGGGACTTGTGTGCAAAATTCGGGTTCATTCCAAGTTGATTTGATATGTTTCGGCGCGAGTTTTGGAAGTTCAAAGTTCATTCTAGTCCGAATTGAGGTGTGATTCGTCGTTTCAATGTTGTTATGTGTGATTTGAGGCTCCGAGAAGGTTTGTATTATGTTATGGGACTTGTTGGTATATTCAGTATTCAGACGAGGTCCCGAGGGGCTCGGGTGAGTTTCGGATGAGGTTTCGAACCATTTCGTCGCATGTTGCATTTGGCTAAGGTTGTTGGTTCTGGTGTGGCCGCATCTATGGACAATTGGTCGCAGAAGCAACATCACATATGTGGGGCCTTCTTCGCAGAAGCGAGGTGAGACCTGGGCAAGGAAGAT
The DNA here is from genome assembly GCA_000715115.1 of Nicotiana otophora. Lineage (NCBI taxonomy): Eukaryota > Viridiplantae > Streptophyta > Magnoliopsida > Solanales > Solanaceae > Nicotiana > Nicotiana otophora. The sequence goes on from AWOL01S0044980.1 coordinate 124,354, forward strand.
CGCAAAAGCGAAAACTGGGGGCGCATCTGCGGCCCCGCAGAAGCGATGGTCTTTGGAGCAGGAGCGAGATTGAGCGCAGAAACGTGTTTGGCTTCGCACCTGCGGTTGCGCAAAAGCGGATGGATATCCGCAGGTGAGAGGGGTTATCTGGCTAGTGGAGTCCACATAAGTGGAGCATGTGTCGCAGAAGCGACGCCGCAGAAGCAACCCATGTGTTTACAAAAGCAGAAATGGCTGGGCAGAAGCCTTCAAATCGAGGGTTTGGTCGGTTGGTTCATATTTTGAGATGTGGCACTCGGATTGAGGCGATTTTGGAAGCAAATTTCATCACAAGGATTGGGGTAAGTGTTATACACTTGGTTTTGATTATATTTTGTGATTTCATCTTCATTTTTGGTAATTGGATTTTGAGTTTTAAAGAGAAAATTGGGGATTTTAGCCTAAAGTTTCATACGGTGAGTTTTGCGTTTTGAGTTTTGAATGTCGATTCGGGGTCGGATTTGAGTGCAAATAGTATGGTTGGAATCGTAATTGAATGGGTTGTCGTATTTTGTAAGTTTTGTCGAGTTCCGAGGCGCGGACCCGGGTTGGGCTTTTGGGTCGATTTTGGACTTTTGATTAAAGATTCGATCTTTATAAATTGGGTTTGTTTCCTTTGGCGTTAATAGATATATTTGAGTTGCTTGTGTCTAGTTTTGAGTCGTTCGGAGGTCGATACGTGCGAGATGGTATTTTACAGCATCGCTTGGCTTGCTCGGTATTGGAACTGGCTGGTTCGAGGTAAGTAACACTTCTAAACTTGGTGTTGAGGGTATGAAATCCTGAATAACGTGTTATGTGTTTGGTGTTGAGGTGACGTACATGCTAGGTGATGGGCGTGTGGGCGTGCACCATATGAATTGTGACTCGGATATTTATGTGATAATGTGTAGTTACCAAATCTTATTTGTATCTATGAAATCTCAATGTGCTAGAGTAATTGGGTTGTGATCCATGTTAGAAACCATGTCTAGGCTATATGCTTATCTTGTTGGGACCCACTGAGGTCATCTTTACTGTTGAGTTATTTGCTTACACTGCAATTACATACTCAGTCATTCACATTCATTTGCATATCATATCTCAACCTCTGTTACCATTTATTGATACATCGCATCATCATGCTGAGCTGATTTTCATGACATTGTGAGCCCGAGAGACTGGAGAGATTGATGACTGAGCGAGGCCGGGGGCTTGATGGTGAGGATATTTATGGAATCGGGCTGCACGCCGTAACATGTTTTATTGATTTATGCCATGATTGGCTTGTTATAGCACTTGGGCTGAAGGAGCCCCTCCGAAGTCTGTACACACCCCCAGTGAGCGCAGGTACCTACAGAGTGCGAGTGTCGAGTGCGAGTGCCGAGCGATTGGGAGGATTGAGTGACTGTGAGGACTGAGTGAATTGATACTCTGAGAGTATGCATATGGTTTTATCACTGAATTGCAACGCATTGACATGCACACTTGACATACAGGCATAGAGATGCATTTTCCTCATGTTGTACGATATTGAGTTATTCATGACCTCACATACTCATTGACATGTAGGCATAGAGATGTATTTTCCTCGTGCTATTTGAAAATGAAACATTTACTTGTTGAAAGTTGTTTTTGGGAAAAAGTCACAGTTTTACAAACGTACTCCTATTTGGTAATTTCGGTAAAAGATTGGGTTTTCACTGATATACTTAAAAAGCATGCCTATTTTTCGTAAATGTGAACAAGTTGAGCATCATACCTCTGGGTTATTTTTCTTGTATTATTTTATTATATTGTTATGAACTGTTGCTGGTTATTGGAGTTGGACTCGGACCTTTGTCCCAGCTTGTCACTACTTTCAACATAAGGTTAGGTTTGTTACTTATTGAGTACATGGGGTCGGTTGTACTCATACTACATTTCTGCATCTTGCGTGCAGATGTTGGATGTTGATGTTGTTGTGCACGGCGGGAGCTAGATTTGAAGATGTACCTGCGTTCCGGTCATAGCTGCCTCTTGATCTTGGTACCTTTAGAATTTTAATTTGTTCATGTATATTTCAAACAGATGATATACTTTATTTATACCAGCTTTATAAACTCTAAATCTTAGAAGCTCATGATTTGTACTACCAGTTCTCGGGAATTCTTGTATAAAGACAGTTTTGTTATCATTTCTTTCTTGAAAAATCTCATTAATTTGGGTAGTTGTTAATTGACTTACTTGATGAGTTGGGTTAGGTGTCATCACGACTAGGTGGATTTTGGGTCATGACATTTCCATTTGGTGATACTAAGGATGATAAACACTTGACTTTGTCAAGTTTTTGTCCGTTAGGACCTCTTTGAAAGTGTTCTTTTTCTGAGTTGTTTCAACTTCCATAGGTGCCGAACTAATGTCCGGTGGGTCGGGTGGTTTCGGTATTGGCGGTGGTATCTTGTCCTGTGCAGGGGTGGGACCATCTTAAGGGGAGGGGAGATAATTGTAGAGATAAAATTCTCTAGTCTAACTTCTGCTGCTACTGTTAAGCAAGAGCTTTTTTACATTTTAAAAATGTTTGTAAAGGTGCAATTGAAAAAGGATTGTTTAACTACCTATCAAAAAGTTTTGTCATATTAAATGAGCTTAGGGAGAGTAACTCTTTCACCACAAAAAAGGTGAATGAAATTCCTTTCACCTCTAGCCACTATCGTGATAAAGTTAATTTGTTTTGAATACGAATTAATACTTATATTACTATATTAAAAACACGAAGTTTTCTAGCGAAATATCGTTATTTTTTTTCTCTTTAAAAGTAGATTTCATATCGGATAAAATCGTAATTAAATTATTATAATATTTAGAACTTTAAAATTAAATAAATATTTACCATATACTAATCAATTTTTCTTATTTGAACAAATATCCAAATTCAATAATAAATACAATAGGTATATATTTGACTGTTGGCAAGATTACTACTTGAAGTCACCAGGAAAACTTAATTTCAATCATCTTCTCGGCTATCTTATTGACGAGGAATGAGTTTAGGATAGTTTCGAATGAGGTTTCAATAAATAAATAAGAAATTGCTTCGTTAGCTGCTAATTGTTTGATGTGCTTTAAGAATATATGTTGTGTTGGATAAAATTTTCATCACATATTTTGTAGTATTACTTTAATTATTTCTTTTGTATGACAAGAATTTGACTTTGCAACATACGCTAATTGTGTGCCTGTGGCCTTACGTGAGTTTAGTAAGAAAATAAAAAAGGGATAATACATATAATTACCTGTCCCGTTTTACTCGGATGGACTTTTTAACTTTGCGGGGTCCTATGAACCGTAAAACAAATTCCCCTTTTTTCATAAGTATCAGTTTCACGCAAATGTATGAAACACATGCACCAATCATATGATGCCATGTCATTTTCTTTTACTAATACTAGTTTTATTTTCTTTTTATTCATTATTTAGTCATTTAACTTTTATTTTTCTTTTCTTTCTTTTTGTTTCTATTTTCCTTATTCTAGTTTTTTTCTTTTCTTCTTCTCCGTCAAAAGTACCACCATTTTAGCCACCAATACCGCTGCCATAACTACCATATCCACCACCAAAACCATCAAATCCACCAAATTGAAATAAATAAAAAAAATCACCACCAAATCATAACCCCAAAATTCTAAAATCACCACCTAATCAAAGTCTTAAAATTAAAGTTAGCATCTAATCAAAATCTGAAAATTAAAATCACCATTAAACTAAAATCTGAAAAACTAAATCACCACCAAATCATAACCCCAAAATTCTAAAATCACCACCTAATCAAAGTCTTAAAATTAAAGTTAGCATCTAATCAAAATCTGAAAATTAAAATCACCATTAAACTAAAATCTGAAAAACTAAATCACCACCAAATCGAAATCCTACCACTACCAATTCTGGGTCATTTTCCAGAACAATATTAGGGACAAACAAGAACGAGAAAAAAGAAAGAACTATAAAAAGAAAGAACAAAAGAAAATTAAATCCATTTTTAGTTTGCCATAGCATTCGTTTCTTTGTGGGCTGAATCTTTCGACTGTAGCTGATGCCATTGCTGCTTGTTTGGATTTTGGATTATTCAAATCTTCTTTTACCAAAGAGGACCAATTTTTCAATTTCAATTTGAAGGAGAAAAAGGTGTTAATCGATGTCTCTTCAAGAAGATAAATTTCAGTCAAAGAATGATACTTCAACTACCAAGGGGCAAAATATTGTTCTTTTCCATCCAGATGGAGAGATAAGGAGACGAAAAGAAGAAAGGAAAACGGCAAAGCCAAATATAAATGTTCTAAGAATAACAATCGTTATACTATTGGGTTATATATATTCTTTTCGTCATATTTTAGAACAAATATACCTTTATTTTGGATGGAGTATCACGTGTCAGCACCAGATAAAAACAACTCATTTCTTTTTTTTTACCCGATTCGTTTTAAAAAACTCACCACCCGACCCGTTTTAAAATTTAATTTTTTTAAAGCATATATTTTGTAAAAACTGAATTTCTTTTTGTAAAAACTGAAATAAAAAAAAAAAAAAAAAAGAAATTTGCAAAATATAGTTTTTTAAGTATTTTAAGTTTTTTTTAAAGTATTCTTTTTGTAAAAACTAAAAACAAAATTAAATACTTTAAAAACTGAAAAATATATATTCTGTAAGAAAAAAAAGAATTTGCAAAATATATATTTTTAAGTCTTTTCAGTTTTTTTAAATTAATTTTTTTGTAAAAACTGAAAAGAAAAAAAAATTAAAAACTGAAAAAAAAAAAACTCCTAAAGCAGTGGACTACATATGCATTAGTTTTAAAAAATAAAAATATTTTATAAAATCTTTTTATTTCACTTTTTACAAAAATAATACTTTAAAAAACTGAAAAATATATATTTTGCAAATTCCTTTTTTCCAGTTTTTACAGAATATATATTTTTCAGTTTTTAAAGTATTTTTTTAAAAAACAAAATCAGTTTTTACAAAAATAATACTTTAAAAAACTGAAAAGACTTAAAAATATATATATTGTAAATTCTTTTTTTTCAGTTTTTACAAAAAAATATTCCAATTTTTACAAAATATATGCTTTAAAAAAATAATTTTTAAAACGGGTCGGGTGGTGGATTTTTTAAAACGGATCGGTTAAAAAAAAGAAATAGATCGTTTTCATCTGGTGCTGACATGTGGCACTCCATCCAAGATGAGGGTATATTTGTTCCAAAGTATGACAGGAATGATATATATAACCCAATAGTATAACGAGGGGTATTCTTAGACCATTTTTAAAAATATAAAGATATATCTGACCTTTTGCCGAAAGTAAAAAGAAGGATAAGAAAATAAAAAAGAATGAAAAAAAGATTGCTTCAGGGCTTTTCACGCACTAAACTTAAGTGCAAATCACTACATATGCACATCAGCTCAAAAGAAGTTATTAATTCTAATTTGAACAAATATAATAGTCACAACCCAAATTAACTCTCCGTAAGGTGTTGTGACGGCACCTAGTCTTTACGATTAGGTAAGCCTAATATTACGAAAAATGTAAAGAAAACAAAATATTTTAAAGAAAATCAGCATATTGTGAATAACCAAAAGTAGTACCACTCCGCATATACAAAATAATTTTTCAAGACTCGAAATATTACGAAGTCACAAGCTGTTATACTCTATGTAGCTCTATACAAAAGTCTCAAGATAATAAAGAAAATCTCTAAGCGAGGGAGTAGAAGGGGACTCCGAGGATCTGCGGACGCAAGCAGAAGTACCTTGAAATCTCCTAGAATCAGCAGCACGTACTAACCCCGAGGCTGATAGCTCGCACCTGGATCTGCACACGAAACATGTGCAGGAAAGGGCATGAGTATACCACAATGGTACCCAGTAAGTGTCAAGCGTAATCTCGGTCGAGTAGTGACGAGGCCAGGTCAAGGCCCTACCGGAGTAAATATAATAAATTAAACAGTAAAAGATATAAATAAAAATTTACAGTAACACAATTAAAGAAATTCTCAAAAAAATTAACAGTTAAAGGAACCCTCGGCTCAGAACAAGGTAAACACAATGGGGAATCTCCCGAGATACCGTCCCGTAATTCCGAATGAATATGCAGTACAAGAGGATATCCAGGAATACGTCTGTAGTCCCAAAGTAAACGTGCAGTGCTGGGGGGTCTCTCGGAATACGTCCGTAGTCCCAAAGTAAATATGCAGTGCTCGGGGATCTCCTAGAATACGTCCGTAGTCCCAAAATAAATATGCAAGGCAGGGGGATCTCCCGGAATACGTCTGTAGTCTCAATTTAAATATGCAACGCAAGATGAAATGGCAGGTAAGGCATCGAGTTATACAGTTTATACATAACATAGATAAGGAAAGCAGGGACTTAACTAAGCATGGCACACAAAATGTCAGATAGGCAGTTAAAATACATAAGCATGCTTCTCTAATCTAAGCTAAACAATTAAACGTGTTAGTACAATCTAATAAGGAAAAACGGTTTATGATTTAGAAAGGAAATACGGGATTTTTGCAAAAATAGCCCGTGTACGTACTCGTCACCTCACGTACACGGCGCCCACACATCAATTTATATTAAACATCCTAAGGGAAAAGTCTTAACACAAGGTTAGGCAAGCCACTTACCCCGAACCAAGCTCAATCAATCAGTCACAATGCCTTTCCCAAGAATATCCGATTTTGAATGGCCCAAATCTAGCCAAAAGCAATTATATATCATAAATACAACCATGATAGACTCATCTAATTAATGAAATCAACACTTTAACAAAAATTTCGAAATTAACTCAAAATTCACATGTGGGGGCACACGTCTCGGAACCGGGTAACAGTCACAAAATACAAACACTCATTCACTCACGAGTCTAACCATATAAAAATTTCTCAAATCCGACCACAAATCCCCGTTCAAAACTCGAAATCTTTGTTGAAGAAGTTCTTCCAAATTTTACCCAATTTCAACCCTAAAATCCGAAATTAAATGATGAAATCAACCATAGATTAGTGGAATATAATCATAAAGGAGATAGAAATCATTACCCAAAAACTTCCTCCGAAAATCTCTCCAAATTTTGCATTCTACCGAGCTCTCAATCAAATCTTTGTGTTATGAACTCAACCCTCGTTTTTGAACCTTAAATTCTGCCCAGGTGTGTTCTTCTTCGCGAACGCGACATCGCGATTGCGAACGCGATGAACAATCTTCCACTGGCCCAAAATTTCTCCTTCGCAAACGCGAGAGGACTCTCACGAATGCGTACCTTCCACTGACGGATCCTTCGCGAATGCGGGAACATATTCGCGAACGCGTAGGCTTAATGCCCGAAGCTTCCTCTGCCTCGTTCCTCTACGCGAATGCGAGGACCATATCGCGAACGCGTAGGCTTAAGGTCCCACACATTCGCGAACGTGGGAACAACATCGCGAACACGAAGAAAAACTTCGTTGCCTTTCCCAGATGCTCTACGCGATCACGAGGCACCTCTCGCGAACGTGATGAAGGATTTTTCTACCAAAAATCTGCTATTTCTCTAAGTCCAAAGATGACTCGTTGAGCATCTGAAACACACCCGAGGCCCCTGGGACCTCGACCAAACATACCAACCAATCCTAAAACACCATACGAACTTAGTCGAGCTCTCAAATCACATTAAACAATGCTAAAATCACGAATCACCCTCCAATTCAAATTTAAAGAACTTGAAACTTCAAAATTCTACAACTGATGCCGAAACCAATCAAATCACATCCGATTGACCTCAAATTTTGCGCACAAGTCATAATCAATATTACGGACCTACTCCAACTTCCAGAATCGGAAAACAACCCCGATATCAAAAATTTCACTACCGGCCCAAAACTCCAAATATTCGACTTTCGTCATTTCAAGCCTAAATGAGCTACGAACCTCCAAAACACAATCCAGACACGCCCCTAAACCCAAAATCACCTAACGGAGCTAACGGAACCGACAAAATTTTATTCTGGAGTCGTCTTCACAGAGTTCCGACTACGATCCAAATCTTAAGGCTTAAGCTCTCATTTAGGGACTAAGTGTCCCAAAACACTCTGAAACTCAAACCAATCATCCCGACAAGTCACAATATCAGAAATAGATATGGAAAAAGCAGTTAATAGGGGTTCGGGACTCTAACTCTCAAAATGATCGACCGTGTCGTTACAAGTCATATGATCCCGTAAAATTAAAGGATGTCTCTGGCAAAGGGGAACAATCCAAAAGGTAACTATGTATTATCCCAATAAAATACTACCATAAATAATTTGGTTGGTAGAAAATAAAATACTACTATAAATAATTTGATTCCTTCATAAAAAGTGAATAGTAGTCGTGACTTGTCATATTTATGAATCTTTCTAAAACTACCTAACAACTCCAAATTAATTTTTATAAGATTTATGAATCTTTCTAGAACAATCAGAAATACTTACGAATCTTTCTATGAGTTATACTGCTTTAATTTAACGTCTTTAGCCCAAAAAATCCTTGGCTAATAAGAATTCATATTCTTTATTGTGGAATGGTTAAACAATAGTACTGAATCCGACTCTCCCCCATTTCATAATATCTCAATTTCTCCAAATTGCTATTTGAACCGGAGACACTTGTCATGATTAAAAATTAATGGATAAGATTTAATTGAATAAAGTAAAACCCTAACTATAGTAAAATGTTTAATTCCTTCTTTAATTCATTCCAAATAATATCTTTTGCAATCTTACAATTATAATTATACATCATCTAAGATTCTTCTCTCTTTCTTATAGTAATTTTCTTTCAATTAGTTAAAAAAAAAATTTCAATTGTACAAAAGAAGTAAACCGAAAATATCATAATTCTGTTTTCTATTGATCAAGATTTTCATTCAGAATTGAGAATTGCAGAAGGATCATACTCAACTCAAGGAAATATTTGCTTCGAATTTTCTCGGGAGACAAATATGTCTTTCACACAATCAAAATGTAAGAAGATTTTAGGAAACCCACATAGCTCATTAACATCCGAAGTTAACAGTTTGGTAAGCGTGAACTAAATTGGTGCAAGATTGAAACTTACTTATTTTCATATTTATTCTGTTTTTTAATTATTATCAAAGGTTAGAACTTACTTCTAATATTTCTTATTTTTTAATGAGAATGGAAGAGTTTGTAGAATTGGAAAGAAAAAAAAATTAACTCACAGAAAGAAAATTACTACAAGAAAGAGAGAAGGAATTTTAGATAATGTGTAGCTATAATTATGGGATTGCAAAAGATATTATTTGAAAATGAATAAAAGAAAAAATTAAATATTTTAATTATGGTTAGGACTTTATTTTATTCAATTAAATTTTATCCATTGATTTTGAACCAGGACAAATATTTCCAATCCAAATAGGAACTTGGAGAAATGGAGAGGAGTTGGATCCAATCCGCAAACGAATCAGTCGTAGACTTGCTTTTGATGCATGCTCATAATCTTGAGTTCTATCGTATTCTAATCCATGTAAGGGTACATCAAGAGCTTGGACAGGAGAATGAAGAACAAAGCATATTGTTTACCCGAAAATCGATAACGTTAAATTTGTGTGTGTATGGTTCTAAGGATATGTAATACAATTTGATATAAATCGTATAGAGAGATAGAAATATGTGTATTCTTGACTATGAAAATGAGAATAATGAGCAAATATAATGAATAAGATAAAGTAAAAACAAGCACAAGGAGATATCTTTCAATATGAGAAGTGATCTTTTATTACGGTGTATTTTTTTCTTCCCCTATACTTACAAGGATTCCCCTTTTATAATAGAGGAATCCTACTTTATGTATAATAAAATAAAGAATATAATGGAGGACCATTGTTTCTTGCTTGATTCCCGATAAAATTTTCTCCCTTAGTGCGATTGTAACGGCTCTTGTCTGTGAGCTCGATACTGACTCGAACTTGTTATTAGGTCGGGCCCACAGTTTTGGCTTGAGTTCGACCTTCGGGTGGGCTCGAACTTTGTAACCCTTCTTGTTTGGACTCAAACAGAGGTGAACAAGAGACCATTGTCGAAGGTCTATTCAATTGACTTTACATTATTAATTCATTGCCCGATCTATATAGAGGTGGGTTATGCCAATATGTAAGAGATTTAAAATTCTCTTCTCATCTATCGTATTATTCTCCTTTTATGATATATCTTTTTGTTATTAGGTGTGTAATTATATAAGTTAATTATTTATAACCATATATTGTTGTTGTGTAATCCCCTTATGTATCTTCAAAGTGTGTAATTTCATTAATTATTTAATGTCAATATTATCAGCTTTCGCATATTTTTAGGTTTGCTCACGCACGACTTGTTTAGCATTCACATGTTAAAAGTGCAACTAAAACTAATCTTGAAAAAGTTTGCAAGGACATGAAAAGGAGTTCAAGCTCTTAAAGCTTAGAGATGCAATACTACATCAATGTAATAACACTCGATTTTAAGGCTTTAGATCAATATGATCGATACTAATTCATTATTTTCAAGAACTCATATGTTTTTAAAAAATATTATTTAAAATTCAGACATTTTTTTTATATAATACCTATAACGTGGCTTTTATACAGTTTGTATTCATGATACATGGTACACACGCAACACGCCTATCTTGAGGATCTTTAAAAATAGATTTCATATTGAGCAAAACTGTAATTTAAATTACTTTCCTAATATTTTGGATCTTAAAATCAAATAAAATTTTAGTTACTAAATTTTATTTTATTTTTCAAAACATATAGGGTCCTAATATTTAGGACTTTAAAATCGATTAATATTTACCTTACATAAATTCTTTTCCTAATTAAAGTATGTAACATATTTATAATTAGTAGTACCAAAATTAGAATTTTTTAAGGCTAAACATTTACTACCACTACTTGTCAAGAAGACACGTAAAAAGAGTCCTTTGGCATAAAGTTTTTGAAAAATAAGTATAATTTGTTTATGTTTTGTTTCCTCATATTTAATATTTTGAGATCAACTAAAATTTGGTTTATTAAATTTATCCTCTTTATTTGAAATAAGTCCTTATATTTAGAATTTTGATATCAATTAAGATTTAATCAAAATCAATTAAACTTTTATCTTATATAAATTATCTATATCTATATCTATCTATATATACTATATTAAAAGCACAAAGCCCATTAGCGGAATGTCGTTCACCTTTTTAGTCTTTGAAAACTAATTTCACATTGGATAAAAGTGTAAATTAATAATTTTTCTAATATTTAAGGAAATACATTAAAATTTTGGTATTAAATCTTTCCTTATTTGAACTATGTAAAAACTCCTAATATTTAGGTTATACAAATTTATTTCTTGAATTTTTAAACATTGAAGTTTACTAGACAATGCAAATCACACATGAGCACATTAGGACGAGTAAGAAAATATCCTTAAATAAACGATATGCTTACATTTAAAAAATAATAATAATTCATACTAATAATATATAACATACTTTAATTTTTTATTTACATATTGTAATATATGGCTATATTAAATCACAAACCCAATACAATATTTGACAAGTGAAACATAGATAAAATACTCGAATTTATATATTGAAATTAGCAGTAAATCATACTATAATTTATAAGAACTTTAAGATTATTTAAAATTATAAATTCCTACATATTATTTTTTAATCTATGCTTATTTGAGTAATTTAGGAAGTCAAATAATATTATTCATGTGATTTTTTAAGATTTATCGATAAAGTTTCACGTGTAACGCGCGTACTCTAAGACTAGTGGTTAAATAAATAGAAAGAGAGAATCACATTTTTTTGTAAGTTTAAGTTCTATGTATTTACGATTTAAAAAAATATTTACACATTCAAGTTGCTTATTTATACTATATTAAAAGCACTGATACCCTTAGCGAAATATCGTTCGCCATTTTTACCCTTTTAAAATAACTTTTATAATGGATAAAATTGTAATTCAAGTACTTTCCTAATATTTAGGACGTTGAAATCAATTAAACCTTTGCATATGAAAATTTTCCTTATTAAACTAGGTAAGATAAAAATACATAAATATTTTACCTTATATATATTATACTAATTGAAAATAGATGAGAACATTTTATATGGTGCTTTGAATTGAATTCTAATTTAATTGAAATATGAGGACATGAAATCGCATATTAAATTAATGTTTTTAATACAATAGCGTCTGCATTAAAATTGTTTTAGCATGGAACAATTAAATGTGCATTTAAATAATTCTTATTTTAGTCATATAATATAATTAATCCATATTCAATTAAGCAACCAAAATAATTATTTGATAGCATATTTAATCATACTAAATCGTAAAAGCCTAAATCTATATTATAAAAGCATGAAACTGTATAGAAAATGTTGATTGACTTTTTATTCTTTAAAAATAAATTTTATATTGAATAAAAATATAATTTAAATATTTTACTAGTATTTTGGACTTTAAAATCAGTTAATCTTTTTACTTATTGAATGTTTTTTGTTTAAACTATATAGGAAGTATAAATATTTGGAACTTTGAAATGGATTATATATTGAAAATAAAATGTCTAAATTAATATGTACATACACCCGCAGTGAATTTCAATAATTTTTCATAGTAATTTGTCCGCCTTATTAAATTTTTATGTTTTAGTAATATTTTCTTTGCCACTCAAGTTTCGACAAAGTTATGTAAATCATAATTATCTCAGCAACTAAAACCTTACTGCTTGCGTAACATTGAAACCTTTGAAAGGAGATAAATGGAGAAGACATAAGATTTAATTTTTTAATTTATGTTATATGAAAGTTTTTTAAAGAATCGTAATAAGAGTGATAATTAAACATATTTGTATCTTCTTGCATGAACTTGAGAATAACTTTTGAATAATATTTTCAAAAAAAGTTTTAAATCTTCAAGGCTATGTGTATTAACTGAAACTAAAAAGGAAATACAATAACTGATAAAATTGAACTGATAAAACTAAAAGAAATAGAACATAATTTAAAGTGAATATATTAAATAATGATTGAGGATTTCATAATCTTACACTTTGTTTTATAATTTAAAAATATATATGTAATTTTCTTACCAAAAATTACTTACTAATATAGGGAACACGTGCAACGCGCATACACACTAAGACTGGTTAGTAAAAATAACACGTAAAACTCATGACAAAAATAAATTGATAATCTAATAAAAATGGTAAGTATCTACTATCACACATTACACAAATTTATTAATAGTATGCAGATATTTTTTAGTATCACTGTATATAATGTAAATATTTTTTCGTTTGGCTAAATTATTGACTTTCACTCTAGATCGGTTTAGCACCTATTATCAAATTGTAAATTGAGGGCACACCATGTGGACTAATAGCATGTTTGGCCAAACTTCTTTTGAGACAAAAGTTTTTATTTTTTTGTTGTTGTCAAAAGTATTTTTTTTCTAAAATTAAGGTGTTTGGCCAAGCTTTTGGAATGAAAAAAGTGTTTTTGAGGAGAAGTAGAAGCAGTTTTTGAGAAACAGAAAAAATAGTTTATCTCCAAAAGCACTTATTTTTAAAATACTTTTAAGAAAAATACACTTAAAAGCTTGGCCAAACACTAATTGTTACTCAAAAGTACTTTTCAAATTAATTAGCCAAACACAAACTGCTTCTCACCAAAATTACTTTCGAGAAAAGTACTTTTGAGAAAAACCACTTCTCAAAATAAGTTGACTTTTGCAGCTTGGCCAAACACGCTATAAGTAGCCAAACACAAACTAATAGCCTGTTTGGCCAAGCTTCTCCGATCCTAGAAGTATTTTTTTCTTCAAAAAAAGTGCTTTTTCAAAGTTGAAGTGTTTGGCCAAGTTTTTGGAAGAAAAAAAAGTTCTTTTGAGGAGAAGCAGAAGCAGTTTTGGGAAGCTGAAAAAAGTAACTTCTCTTCAAAAGCATTTTTTTGAAAATCACTTTTGACAAAAAAAATACACTTAGAAGCAGTTTTTAAAAGCTTGAACAAACGCTAATTGTTGTTCAGAAGTGCTTTTCAAATTAATTAGCCAAACATAAACTGTTTTTTACCAAAAGTACTTTTTTGAAAAGTACTTTTGAGTAAAACACTTCTCAAAATAAGCTGATTTTAGAAACTTGGCCAAACACGCTATAAATTGGAAACATGTACTCCATCTGTTTCATATTAAATGAGGTACTTTCCTTTTTAGTCTGTTCCAAAATAAATGACACATTTCTAAATTTGGTAATCCTTTACTTTTGAGATACCAATATTACTGTGATGACCCAAAAGGTCATCTTATGTTTTAGAACTCGAATTTGCGCTCTTAAACCTTAAAAATCTAATTTTTACACTCCTCAATTTGCGTGCATAGTCCGGACAGGTTTTCGAAAAGCTTTTATATTGAAAATTTATGAAAATAAGAATGTATACCTTAAAGTTACTTTTAGTTGACTTCGGTCAATATTTTTGGTAAACGGGATCGGATCCATATTTTGACGCTTCTGGGTCCGTATCAAATTTGGGGGCCTGGGCGTATGCCCGAAATCGAATTCGGAGGTCCCTAGCTCAAGTTATGAATTTTTTATGAACATTAAAAGTCTGAAAATTAATTATTTTTTAGAATTGATTGATGTTTGGCATTGTTAGTGCCGGGTCCGTATTCTGGTTCTGGAGCCGGTACAGGTTCATTATGATATTTAAGACCTGTCTGTGAAATTCGGTGAGAAACATAGTTGATTTGACGTGATTCAGACGTCCAATTGAGATGATATGAATTTTAAAGTGTTTTTGAGAATTTCATTTGATTTGGTGCTAAATCGGCAGTTCTAGGTGTTATTTTGGCGATTTGATATCGCGAGTAAGTTCGTATGATATCGCGAGCAAGTTCGTATGAGTTTCGGATAGACTACAGGATGTTTTGAACTTAAAAATTCTGCCGGTATAACTGAACCTGCTGCAGGCCTCTGATCTCGCAATTGCGAGATCAAGCATCGCAAATGCGAAAATCGCCTGGGCCAGCAGTTCTCGCATTTGCGAGGTTACCTTCGCAAATGCGAAGGGAGTCTAGGAAGGGCAGGTCCGCAAATGCGAACATTTATTCGCATTTGCGAGGTTCAGTGGTCGCAAATGCGACACTTTCCTCGCATTTGCAAAGGCAGCGAGATTGTGAAGGGCATCGCAATTGCGAACTTCGTATTTGCGAAGCTCATGTTGCAATTGCGACACCTGCAACTGAGTAAAAGGGGCTTAGACGAGATTTTTCATTCATTCTTCATATTTTCAAAACCCTAAACCTTAAGAGGCGATTTTCCAAAGACCAAATCTTCCCCAAATCATAGGTAAGTGATTCCTAACTTTTTTCTTTCAATCTTTTACATCTTATAACAAGATTTAAACCTAGAATCTAGAATTTTTATGGTGAAATTAGGATTTTTAGGTAGAACTTAGTAATTTCGAAATTTGAGGATTTAGACCTCAATTTGAGGTCGAATTTAACTAATTACATATTCGGGATTAGGGGTGAATGGGTAAATGGATTTTGGTTCGAACCTCGAGTAGGGACCAAGCGGGCCCGGGGTCGGTTTTTGACTTTTGTTGGGAAAACTTAGGAAAACTGTAATTATGCATTAAAGTTAATTCCTTTAGTGATAATTGATAATATTAAACTAATTATGATTAGATACGAGTGGGTTGGAGGTGAATTCTAAAGGAAAAGCGGTATTTGAGCATTTAAGTGTCATGGTTAACCTTGATTTGAGGGAATAGAACCCTTAAATTATTTGTTATGTGAAAT
>AWOL01S0044983.1:0-20816 GCA_000715115.1 Nicotiana otophora
ACCCACCATCCACAATCAATAATACTCATTTCATCATCTTGGGGGTAATAAGGAGGTGTGACAAGCTTCATTAAAGGCTTCAGCATTACAAGCACTTGAACCTATTACTATATCAAGAATCCCTGGATTCTCACCATTCAGAAATGGTGATCTTTTTGGAAAGTCCCTTTCAATTCCCTCTTCAAGCACCTTTACCACCTCCTTTGATTCTTCTATTGCCTTGTCTTTTTCACTCCCTTTTGACATCAGAACAGCTTTTGAGCTTGGTCCAATCTATATTGCAAATATAGGGAAAAGGTTAAGACTATTAGTTTAGGTGCACACTCGATATATATATATATATTTGTGTTTGGTGTGACGGAAGTCATTTTCACGGAAAATGTTATACTTTCTAGTATTTGGTTAGCGAGTCAAAGTAGTTTCCAAAAATATATATATGGAAGATCAATAATAATATTAGCAAAATATGAGAGTATTTTGATATATATTTTTTTTTTTGGGTATTAAAGATTAACAAGTCTTAAGAAATGATAGTTTAGTGCTTGAAGACTAACAGTTGGTAAGTTGGAGAAAATAATACTCCAATAAAGTTAAAAGTCAAGACACTTGCTTGGAAAAAGACTTCCGTCTATAGGTGAGGAAAGATTCCCTTTTTGATAGAAAATGTTTGTTCGTAAAAAATATTTTCTGATAACCAGCAACAATAACAACAATAAATTCAGTATAATTCCACAAGTGAGGTCTGGAAAGTGTAATGTATAAGCAGTCTTACCCCTTACCTTGAGAATTTTTTTCTAATAACCAAACACCATAAAATGGCTTTCTCAACATATTTTCCTAGGAAATAACTTTCTTCATATCAAACACATCCGTAGTTTAGTAGGTATTTTACCTTTTGATCATAATAATTTATCCAGAAGCGAACTTTGGCTCTCTCATAAGGCTCCTCTGGCCACAACTTGGTCAAAGTTTTCCAGCAATCTTCGATGTATTCAAGTATGACAATTGATTCAACAATAGGTTTCCCTTTATGGACAAGAACAGGCACTTTCTTATGTATTGGATTGTAGTTGAGGAGTTCTTGACTCTTATTTGTTAGATCTTGCTCTGTGTACTCATATTGGATGCCTTTGATTTCAAGGGCAGGTCTAACTCTGTTACAGTAGGAGCTGAACCAGGAGCCTAGTAAAACAACTTCAGTTTCTTTCTCCATAACCTTTAATTTGAAAGTGTTTTTTTGATTTTTTTCTATGGTATGATATGAGGAGTTATGTTCATGTTTAAATAGAGTTTTTCATATGGTATTAGGTGAATTAAGGGAAAGATAATACTAAACTTAGAAGGATGGAGTTCAAACTTTTGATCATAAAGTATTGAATTTGCTTTAGAATTATTGGAAACCTTAATATTAAACAAACATAAATGTCATGTGACTTTGTCAAAGTAAGGCTGCTTGCAAAAATCGTGTTAGATTTATATACTGCAAGTTATACTTTTGCAGGTTAAATTGATAAAATAATTCTTTGGCAAACAGCCTTCAATGTATGTATACCTACTTGGGTCTAGGGGTGTTCCAATCTAATCGGAAAATCGCACCAAATTGAAAAATCAAATCAAACCGATTAAAAATCCGACTAGGTTTGCTTTGACTTGATTTGGTATTGAGTAAAAAAAATCCGAACCAAACCGATATATAAATATTTAATTTATATATATATTTTTAAGACTTTATATTGAATTTTTTTTTAAAAATGTAGAAATATTTGGGATCCTATCATGTGTTAACCTTGAAAGCGTACATTAACGAAAAATTATTGTTAGACGACTAAAAAAATAACTATCATGTGTTATTAAAAAATTCTCTCATTAGAATATTTTAATAGATTATATGTTTGTCAATTTTTTAAATATTTACTAAACATATATTCAATTATCAAAACTATATCTATAACTTTAACAAAGTAAGATTGGAATAAAATTCATGTAACAAAAAAACCCGAAAACCCGAAAAACCCAACAAAACCGAACCAATCCAAACCGATATAGTTGGTTTGGTTTGATTTTGATAAAAACCGAACCAACCCGGTCCATGTAGACCTCTACTTGGCCCCATTTTGGAAGTGTCATTCTATTAAAACTTGCTGCATTCACCAAACAAATAATACATGATATTTGTTGGTATTGACTGTGCACAGTTTTTGTTTTTTGAATAACTAAATAAAAATTATTTATACTGTCAATATATAAGCTAATCTATTATATTTTGCATCTAAATTAAGACTTTCCTAAGCGGATAAAAATTTAGATCCAGGTTCAATTATTTGGACTCCTCCTTTATTCAGAAAGAAATAGATACCATAAAAGGTGCTCTTTAACTTTTGGCTTTTGGGACAAGTCACCCGACCAATTGGCAAACCTTCGAGGTCAAAATTTAAAAATTTGCCCATAGGTTAAAACTTATTAAACTAGAAGTTACTCCCATTGGTGAGATGACTTTCGCTAAAGTCAAAAGTTCAAGATCAACTCCTTCTAAGGTCATTTGTATCATTGACCTTTTTCAGAATTGAACTACATTCGAATGATTGACAGGAATGACCTTTGAAGGGAAATATTATCCCCGTTTTGAATGTATTTAGAAAATATCCTTCGAACACATACACAATATTGCTTGTTAAGGATTTCTTTACCGAATTGATTAATTTTATGCTACATTTACTCAATCTTTATAGTTAATTGTTCGCAAACTCTATTATATTGGCATGATTTTGTGTTATCTGTATTCAATCTATTTATTAATATTCACAAACTCTACCGCACGATTTTGTGCTTGTTCAATTATTCACCAAACTCTAACATATTGTGATGACTTTGTGTTATTTGCAATCAGCCTATATGTTAAATTATTTATTAAAGTTCTCTTGGTTGGAATAATTTTTTTGTATTGCTCAACAAAGTGTTCTTCGAATTTGCAATTTTAATGCAATTAAAGTACGCCAAATCTTCTCTAAATGATTTCAAATGTGAAATTAAGCATTTAAATACCAACACAAAACACCAAATAAAGAAGACCCATTGCGTCTTTTTCAACACTTTCTAAGGACCAACAATGGAGTTTTAAGATATTTAAAAGTAAATCATTAAATAAGTAATTGAACTAAAAATTTAAGCACAAATTATCAACATCTAGATGATTTTAGCAATAATCAATCATTAACTTTCAATTTCTACCTCCAAACAAGAATTTTAAGCTTTTAATACTGAAGAACTATGGTGTTCTTGGTGAAGAAGAAGCCTATTTTTGCAATAAAATAACGAGAATAATATTTAAAGACCAATCTCTTAGGGCAAACAATTACAAATATATGATATTTTTTTGGGTGATCTTTATCTTTTGACCTCTGCTTGCCCCATGAATAGAACTTTAAGGTCAAAAGTCAAAAGTGGTATCCATAAGGCAAGCACCGGATAATACTCGTTAAACTTAAAGTTCTAACTATGGGACAACCGGAAACAAAAATTCAAAACCAATTACTTAGAAGGCTATTTGTGTACTTCACCCCCTCCCGCCCAACAACGTGTACAATTTCCTGACTACATTCGGTCTAACATTATCTTTGATGGCTTGGGCCTCAATGAAGACGTACTAACACGCCCACTACTTATATCATTAGTACCTCATGGTACTTAGGCGATTTTTATTTTTGGATCACGCAAAATGAATATTCACCGAACTCTATCGTATTGCCACGACTTTATGTTATCTGCATTCAATCTATATGTTAAACTGTTTACAAACTCTATCTAGTTAGCATAATTTTGTACTTGTTCAATTATTCACTAAACTCTACCAGATTGGTATGACTTTGTGTTCTTTGGAATTAGCCTATATGTTAAATTATTTATTAAAGTCTACCCAATCGGTATATTATTTTTGTATTCTTCAACAAAGTGTTCTTCGAATTTTTAATTTTTAATTTCGATCAAATCATGCCAAATCTGCTCCAAATAATCTCAAATTTGAAATAAAGCCTTTAAATACCAATACAAATGATCTCCAACCATAAATTTAGTCAAATAACATCAAATCAAGAAGACCCTTTGTGTCTTGTTCAACACTTTCTAAGTACCAACAATAGAGTTTTGAGATACTTAAGAGTAAATCACTAATAAGTTTTTGAACTAAAAATTTAAGCACAAATTATCAATCTTAAAACAAATTCTACAATAAGCAATTAGTAACTTTCAGTTTCTACCCCAAACAAGAATTTCAAGCTTCTAATATTGAAGAATATGGTGTTCTTTATGAAGAAGAAGCCTACTTTCGCAATAAAGTAAAAACATGAATAATATTTAAACATCAGTCCCTCTAGGCAGAAAGTTACAAAAATATGACACTTTTTTGGAGCGGTCTTTATATTTTGATCTCCGCTTGCCCTATGAATAGAACTTCAAGGTCAAAAGTCAAAAGTGTTGTCCATGGGTTAAGTACTGGACAATATTCATTAAACTTGAAGTTCTAC
Source organism: Nicotiana otophora (assembly GCA_000715115.1). Taxonomy (NCBI): domain Eukaryota; kingdom Viridiplantae; phylum Streptophyta; class Magnoliopsida; order Solanales; family Solanaceae; genus Nicotiana; species Nicotiana otophora. Next base: position 4,521 of record AWOL01S0044983.1, read on the forward strand.
TCATGGGGCAATCGGGAACAAAAATTCAAAACCATCCACTTAGTGGTCACAGAGGATGAACAGAGAAATATACAAGACAGCTTGGAAGGTGGCGAAGTTAGGGGTCACGGAGGCTAAGACTGCAGAGTTTGGTCAGCTGTACGAAGAGCTGGGGGATAAAGGCGGGGACAAGAAGTTATTCAGGCTGGCCAAGGCGAGAGGGAAGACGACTCGTGATCTATACCAAGTGAAGTGCATCAAGGACAAGGAAGGCAGAGTGTTGATGGAAGGTGCTCAGATTAAGCGGAGATGACAAACCTACTTTCATAAACTGCCGAATGACGAAGGGAACAAAAATATTGTGCTAGGGGAATTGGAGCACTCCGAGAGTCGAGATTTTAGCTACTGTAGGTGCATTAAAGTCGAGAAGGTCGTGGGGGCTATGCGTAAGATGTGTAGGGGTAGAGAAACCGGGCCCGACAAGATTCCAGTAAAAATTTGGAGGTCGGTGGGTAGAGAAGGATTGGAGTGGCTAACTGGGCTGTTTAATATTATTTTCAGGACGAAAAAAATGCCAGAAGAATGGAGGTGGAGTACGTTGATACCACTATACAAGAACAAAGGCGATATACAGAATTGTAACAACTATAGGGGTATCAAGTTACTAAGTCATACCATGAAAGTTTGAGAGAGGGTAGTGAAAGTGAGGGTGGGGAGGTCAGTGTCGATATCCGATAACCAGTTTGGATTCATGCCTGATCGTTCTACTACGAAAGCTATCTATCTTATAAGGAGGTTGGTCGAACTGTACAGGGATAGAAAGAAGGATTTGCACATGGTGTTTATTGACCTAGAAAAACATATGACAAGGTCCATATGGAAGTTCTTTAGAGATGCCTGGAGGTGAAAGATATCCCGATTGCTTATATTAGGGTGATTAAGGATAAGTATGATGGAGCTAAGACTCAGGTTATGATAGTGGGGAGTGACTCAGGGCATTTTCCAGTTGTTATGGGTTTATACCAAGGATCGGCGCTAAGTCAGTTCTTATTTGTCCTGGAGATGGACGCACTGACACACCATATCTATGGGGAGGTGCTATGGTGTATGTATTCGCCGATGATATTGTTCTGATCGATGAAACACAAGGCGGTGTTAACGAGAGGTTGGAGGTTTCGAGATAGACCCTTGAGTCTAAAGATTTCAAGTTGAGCAGGACTAAGACAAAATATGTGGAGTGCAAGTTCAGCGGAGTTTCGGGAGAAGCCGACATGGACGTGAGGCTTAACTCTCAAGTCATTCCCAAGAAAGGGAGCTTCAAGTACCTGGGGTCGGTTGTCCAGGATGATGGGGAGATTGATGAGGATGTCACATACGGTATAAGGGTGGGGTGGATGAAATGAAGGCTAACGTCTAGTGTCTTGTGTGATAGGAAGGTGCCTCTGATAAGTAGGGATTTTGACCGCTTATTTTCTCTCTTTTACTTGCATTTTAGCTCAAAAATGCTTAAAGGTATTCCCGAGAACTAATAAAATGTGCTTTTGTGCAGGAATATTGGGAGACGATCCAAAGAAGTCAAAATCAACTCATAAATGAGTTAAAAATGGACAAGGACCAAAACAAGGTAAAACGTCCCACAGTGTGGACCGCACAATACTGTGTGCGACCGCAGAACAATGAAACATCACTATCAGGTATCCTTCAGAGTATGCGGACCGCACAATTATTGCGCGGCCGCTGAAGAGGAGATCCAGAGAGTTAGTTTTTGGGCAGGCTGAAGATATGCAGACCGCACCATAATTGTGCGGTCCGCAGAAGAGAAGAATCAGAGAGCCAGGTTCCAGTCCAAGTTCAAGTGTGCAGCCGCACTCAAAATTGTGCGGTCCGCACAATCAAATGAAGTGCGGCCGCATACCACTTTTATGCGACCACAGAAGGCCCAGTTGAACAGTCAAGCTCAGAGTGCGGACCGCACAACCTCCGCAGGGGTATTTTTGTCAGATATTTTCAGCTTAGTATAAATAGAACTTTTTGTCATTTTTAAGGTAAGTTTTATTTTGAGAGAGCACCTGAGCTATTTTTCTTTACTGTTTTGAGTAATATTGTACTAGATTAGTTTCTAAACATTAGAATTTCTTTCCCTAATCAATTATTATGCATTCTATCTTAATTTCTTCTTGTATTTCTTCATTTTTCATAGTAGCTAAATTTCTAGCTAGGGTTGTGGCCCAACCCTAGTGTGGGTACTTAATGGATATTTTATTTAGGACTTGTTTGTGATTAGGTTAGTGATATTTAGCCTAGTTCTTGCTTGAATTCAATAATTAATGGTTGCAAACATTGATTCATGCCTAATTGGCTTAGTCTCTACTTGAGAAAGAGAGACTAAGTCTAGAAAAACTTAACTAACAACAAATTAGGGTGGACTCAAGAAATTGATAGCCCCAATTTAAAGGGTTGAATCTAAAGATAGTAAGACCCGACTTGAGCATTTATCACTTGTTTTGTGCAATACCCATTTGGACTTGAGAAAGTCAAATTGGGCAAAATCACTCAAACTACCGAGAGGTGTAGACTGGGCAATTGCGTGTGATTGCTATATTACAACCCTGACTAATCAAACTTGCCCTAGAGTTTACAACTCATTAGGTAACCACCTAGGTGGAAGTCACGACCCTAGATCTTTTATCATTTGAAAAACAACCAAAACCAAAAATATTGTCTTCTAGTTTTATAATTGAAATCAATAGTTTAAAGTAGAAGTAGAAACAACAAACAAGAATGTGGAAGTGTAATCTAAGGCATATCGTACAATTACACTAAATATATACCCAATCCCAATTCTAACTCCCTGAGGATTCGACCCCGACTTGCATTGAGTTTTATTATTGCTTCGACCGCCTCACTATCTATATTTGTGGTGTGAGTTTGGGTGACATCAATTTTTGACGCCGTTGCCGAGAATTAAACGGATTTAGCTATATATCTAGGTTTTTGTATGATTTGTCTTCTTTTCCTTCCGAGTCACTAATTTTATTTTTGAATTGCTTATAGGTACGAGAATGGCTCTCAACAACGAGCACATTGGTAATTTTCCATTGGGGGAGGAAGTGGACGATAATCAAGGAGATGAGGTTCTTCCCGAACCTCAAGCAAACAGGCGAGGCCGACATCCTCATGATAATGTTCCCGTCCCTCCCCCAGCTCTACCAAGAGCGGCAGCGCACCGGGTGTTACCGAATGAGGGTTATGCAAGTGCTATAGTCCCTCCCCGCATTAGGGCGGGCAACTTCCAAATCACCAACGTGATGCTTACACTACTTGAGCAACGTGGATTCTTCACCGGGGATCCAAATCAAAATGCTTACAAGCATCTCAAGGGGTTCGTCGATACTTGTTGGGGGAGAAAGGAAACCAATATTTCTGAGGACGCGCTGAGATTGAGGCTATTTCCCTTTTCTTTACGGGGAAAAACATTGGACTGGCTAGAGAGATTGCCCAATCATTCCATCCATATATGGGATGAGTTGGCCGAAACATTCATTGCCAAATTCTTCTCTCCGGGGCACATGGCCAAAATACGAGATGAAATTCTAGCGTTCAAGCAAGAGCCCAATGAGCCATTGCATGAGATTTGGGAAAGATATCGTACCTTGGTTAAAGAGTGCCCGAATAATGATATGACCGACGCCATGATCCAACAAACCTTCTACAGGGGGATCAACATAACAAATCAATGTGTGGTAAATCAACTCACCGGCGGGAACTTCATGAACACACCTTATGCCGAAGCTTGTGAAATTTTGGATGAGATGGCGGATACCTCATCGGCATGGAAAAGTAGGGCCAATGTTCTGCAAGGTGACCCCAATGTCATTCACCTACATAAGGAACTACATGATCATGGGCAAGCTATCGCAGAGTTAATAACCACAATGAACCAATTGGCAAAAGCTCAGTTGCAACAAGTTTAAGGGCCGAAATAAGTGAATGCGATGGAAGGCGTAAATATGATGATGAACAAGAGACGACAAAAATTTCAACAAGGGCAAAGCCGTCCGGAACAATTCAAGCAAGATGATAGTGGGTATGACCAAGGTGATTCATATAATGAGTAAGAAAAAGAAGTGCAACACGTCAACAATTATGAAGGTCAAAGAAATAATGCTCAAAATCAACAATAATGGAGATCACAAGGAAATCAAGGAAATTGGAACAACCAAGGCCACCAAGGCAATTGGAGTGGTGGAAACAGCAATCAAGGCAATTGTGGAAATAAAAATAATCAAGGAAATTAGAATAATCAAGGAAACCAAGGCAATTGGGGTGGCAACAATCAAAGTAATTGGGGAGGTAATCAAGAAGGGTGGAACAACAACAATAACCAGGGGTCAGGTTTTCAAAGGCCCCCGATGTTCCAACAACTGAGCAATCCACATCCCTATCCTTCTCAAGGCCCAAGCTCTTTTAACAATGAGATAAGACGGATTGAAAATATGTTCAAACAAATGATGGAGAAAAATGTAGACTCTGATGCTCAATTAGCCTCCCACAACACTTCAATCCGCAATTTGGAGGTTCAACTTGGCCAAATCTCACAAGCACTGAACACTCGTCCTAAGGGGGCACTACCAAGTGATATGTGGGTGAACCCAAAGGGTGGGAATAATACGGGACATGCTATGGCCGTGACTACGAGAAGTGGAAAGGTGGAGATGCAAACATCTCAAATCAAAGAAGAATTGTGGATGATGATGTTGTGGTTCAAGAAGATGAAGTTCCAAGCAATGTGGTTCAAGCTAATGACGAAGTGAAAATTTATATTGATGAAAATGTGGAGGAGACGCAAGAAGAGGTGAACCCGTCTAGGGAGCACGTGATTGACATACCGAAACCGGTAGTGACAAATACTAAGGCACCAATGCAAAGGCCTCCTCCTCCATACCCTCAAAGGTTTGCAAAGCAAAATAGTGAGAACCAATTCGAAAAGTTTATTGACATGATGAAGAGTTTGTCTATCAATGTACCATTGGTTGAGGCATTGTAACAAATGCCGGATTATGCAAAGTTCATGAAGGACTTGGTCACCAAGAAGAGGTCGATGAATTGTGAAATTATCAAGATGACACATCAAATGAGTGCTATTGTGCACTCAATGGATCCGAAATTGGAAGATCCGAGTGCTTTCACAATCCCTTGCACTATTGGGAGCGCCGACTTTGCTAAAGCTTTATGTGATTTGGGGGAAAGTATCAACTTGATACCCTACTCTGTGTTCAAAACTTTGGGAATTGGGCAAACAAGACCCACATCTATGAGGTTGCAAATGGCGGATCAGACTATGAAGAGGCAATTAGGAATTATTGATGATGTGTTAGTCTGTGTTGATAAGTTCATCCTTCCAGTGGACTTTGTGATCCTTGATTGTGAGGTTGACTATGAGGTGCCTATTATCTTGGGTAGACCTTTCCTTGCTACGGGGAAGGATCTTATTGATGTGGAAGCCGGTGAGCTCACTTTTCCGGTGGGTGATGAAAAGGTGGTTTTCCATGTGGGCAAATCAATGAGGCAACCAAATAGCAACGAAGTTTGTTCATTCATGGATTTAGTGACCAAAGTAATTGTTGATGATGCTAGTGCCACAATGAATGTTGAGGATAATTTGGAAGCCATATTGCTCAACCTTGATGATGGGGAGGAGAAAGAAGGCTATGTAAAGTGTGTGAATGCATTGCAAGGGATGGGTCATACATTTATGATCCCCTCAAGCTATCTTTGGATCTTGAAAACCAGAAGACTCCTTCAATAAAGCCCTCAATCGAGGAGCCTCCCATTTTGGAGTTAAAGCCATTGCCTCCGCATCTCAGGTATGAATTCCTTGGCCCTTTTTCTACTTTATCGATTATCCTTTCTTCTTGTTTGACTAACATGCAGGTAGAGTCCACATTGGATGTGCTACAAAGGAGGAAAAGAGCAATCAGATGGACTTTGGCGGATATCCGGGCATAAGCCCCACTTTTGCATGCACAAGATTATATTGGAGGAGGGTGCCAAACCCTCCGTTAAATATCAAAGGAGGCTAAATGAAGCAATGCAAGATGTGGTCAAGAAGGATATCATAAAGTGGTTGGATGCCGGGGTTGTTTACCCCATTTCCGATAGCTCATGGACTTCTCCGGTGCAATGTGTCCCAAAGAAAGGGGGCATGATTGTGATAACAAATGACAAGAATGAATTGATCCCCACAAAAACTATCACCGGTAGAGAGTGTACATGGACTATAGGAAGCTCAACAAAGTCACCCGAAAAGATCATTTTCCGCTTTCATTTCTTGATCAAATGTTGGATAGGTTGGCTGGACGTGCTTTTTATTGCTTCATGGATGGATACTCCGGCTACAATCAGATTCTTATTACTCCTGAGGACCAAAAGAAGACCACTTTCACTTGTCCATATGGTACCTTTGTATTCTCGAGGATTCCATTTGGGTTATATAATGCACCAGCGACTTTTCAACGGTGTATGATGGCTATTTTTACCGATATGGTGGAATATATTCTTGAGGTCTTCATGGATTATTTCTCCATCGTTGGGAATTCTTTTGATGATTGCTTGAACAACTTGGACAAGGTATTGTCAAGATGTGAGGAAACTAACTTGGTTTTGAATTGGGAGAAATGTCACTTCATGGTCGAGGAAGGCATTGTCCTCTGCCACAAGATTTCAAAGTATGGTATTGAGGTTGATAAATTCAAAATTGAAGTGATCTCCAAACTCCCCCTACATCCATGAAGGGAGTGGGGAGCTTCTTGGGTCATGCAGGGTTCTATAGCCAATTCATCAAAGATTTTTCCAAAGTGGTGAACCCTTTGTGTAAACTTTTGGAGAAGAATGCCAAGTTCCATTTCAATGAAGATTGCATGAAGGCATTCGAGTTGCTTAAGTTCAAGTTGACTACTACTCCTATTATTACCGCACCGGATTGGAGCTTACCTTTTGAGCTCATGTGTGATGCAAGTGATGTGGCGGTTGGAGCAGTGTTTGGGAGACGTATCAACAAAATCTTCCATCCGGTATATTATGCAAGTAAGACCATGAATGATGCCCAGTCAACTACAGAGTGACTGAAAAAGAGCTCCTTGCTATTGTCTTTGCTATGGGGAAGTTCCGCCCGTACTTGATGGGTACAAAAGTGATTGTTCACATCGACCACGCGGTGCTTTGGTATTTGATGAGCAAGAAAGATTCTAAGACAAGGTTGATGTGGTGGGTGCTTCTATTGCAAGAGTTTGATCTAGAGATTCAAGACCGCAAGGGTAGCGAGAATCAAGTGGCAGACCACTTGTCCCGATTGGAGAAGGAGGGGAGGCCACATAACGGCCTTGAGATCAATGATTAATATCCCGACGAGCAACTCCTAGACATTTCAATTACCAGGATGCCATGGTTCACCAACGTAGCAAACTATCTTGTGAGTGGCATTGTACCCAGTGAGTTCTTTTCAAACCAAAGGAAGAAGCTCAAACGTGATTGCCTTGAATATTATTGGGATGAGCTGTATCTTTTCCGAATATGTACAGATGGTGTGATCCGACGATGTGTACCGGAGGAAGAACAAATGGGTATTCTTGAGGCTTGCCACTCTTCACCGTATTATGGTCACCATGGTAGAGCAAGAATGGCGGCAAAAATTTTGAGTTGTGGATTCTATTGGCCTACTCTCTACAAGGATGCTAGTAAGCTTGTCAAGCAGTGTGATGAATGCCAAAAGGCCGGTGGGATCTCAAAGAAGAATGAAATGCCTCCCACTACCATTTTGGAGATAGATATCTTCGATGTGTGGGGTATTAATTTTATGGGTCCGTTTGTTAGCTCTTGTGGGATCACCTACATTCTAGTTGCAGTGGAGTATGTATCTAAATGGGTTGAGGCCATTGCTTTGCCTAACAATGAATCAAGGAGTGTGGTGACATTCTTGAAAAAGAATATCTTCACGAGGTTTGGTACCCCAAGAGCCATTATTAGTGATGGGGGTTCGCATTTTTGCAACAAGGCTTTTGATACCTTACTCACAAAGTATGGTGTCATTCACAAAGTATAAACCCCCTACCATCCTCAAGCAAGCGGACAAGTTGAAGTCTCCAACCGGGAGATAAAGAGTATTTTGTCAAAGACAGTCAATGCTAACCGGACAGATTGGTCAAGAAAACTTGATGATGCTCTGTGGGCTTATAGAACAGCCTACAAAACACCGATCGAGATGTCTCCATACCGGTTAGTGTTCGAGAAGGCATGCCATCTTCCGGTAGAACTTGAGCATAAAGCCATGTGGGCTTTGAAGAAGTTGAACCTTGAATGGGATGTCGCGACAAATCTAAGGATGTCACAATTGAATAAGCTTGATGAATTCCGGTATCATGCCTACATAAGCTTGTCTCTTTACAAGAAGAAGATGAAGTACCTCCATGATAAGTACATCAACAACAAGGAATTTAAAGAGGGTGATCTTGTGCTATTGTTCAATTCCCGGATACGGATGTTTCCGGGCAAGTTGAAGTCAAAATGGAGTGGCCTATTTGAAGTGGTGAATGTAACCCCCTTTGGTGCTCTAGATTTGAAAAATAAGAATGATGAGGTGTTTAGAGTCAATGGGCACCGAGTTAAACATTATCTTAGCAAGGTTGATGATGGCCACATTGTGGCGGTTCTTCATTTCAAATGATTGGTAATCTGCATCGTGCCGCGACGTTAAATCAGGCGCTTCTTGGGAGGCAACCCATGTATCTTTTTCTTTTTCTTGTTTTTCTTCTTTGTTAGATATCTTTGTTTTGTGCTAACTGATTTTGAAGTGTATGCAGGAATGGGTGTACGTTGCAGGGACTGTGCAAGAAAAATTGGCTAAGTGTCACAAAAGTGCGGACCGCAAAATCACTCTACGGTCGCACAACTGGAAGATCAAAAATGCATGGTCTCTGAAGTTTGTCCTGTCAAACTTCCTTAACAATTTGAGACAACACACAAAATTTTGCGGTCCGCACAAATTTTGTGGCCACACTCACTCTTGTGCAGACCGCAGAAATTCTTCCAAGGTATAGGTAAGGAGTGCGGACCGCACTCAAAATTGTGTGGTCGCACTCAGGTCAGTTCTGGGCCCGACATGTCAACCGATAAATAAGGATTTTCATAATTTTTCACACTTTACACTCTCTGAAATCTCAAGCCCTAAGCAATCATAGTGCATACCCTATTAGCTTTAAATCTTCTCTCATTTCATCAAGTTAGATTCTCACCTGCATCATTCACTACTGGTATGTTCAATCCATGTTAGATTTTTGTTCTTTCTTCTTAATTTATGTTCTTGTTTTCTTTGATTAGTTTAGTTATTTTTAGGCCTATAATTGTCAAATGTGCTTAATATGTGCTTCAAAATCATGTGGGTAGCCTCGTATGTGTTAATTAGGGACTGGATAGACCATTAAGTTTGTCAATTTGTCCAAAACATGTCTAAATTGTGAAAAATTAAATGAACCCTAGCTTACTACCCGCAGAATTCAAATTGTGAGGCCGAACACATTTTTGTGCGGTCCGCAGTCCTTTAACTTAGGGTTTCTGTGTGCTTGAATTGTCGCAGTGAAATTGTGCGGTCCGCAGCAAAATTATGCGGTCCGCGCTGATGAATGATCAGAGAACCCAGTATTATGAACCTGGGGCTATACGGCTGCACTCAAAATTGTGCGGTTCGCACTTTTGGCTGTACGGTCGCACTCAAAATTGTGCGGTCCACATTTTTGGTAGTGCGGCCGCACTCACTTTTGTGCGGTCCGCACTTGGCAGTGCGACCACACTCATATTTGTGCGGTCCGCACTACCTCTTTTATTTTTCCACAACTGACATGCAACTGTCATGCATATATCTGTGTCCTATGAACCTGAACTCTAACTGATTATTATTTTTATTGCAAATGATGGTTAGATCACGTGGTGGAAAAGATATATCAAAAGGGAGGGCAGAACCCTCCTGAGGCCGAGGCCGAGGCAAGAGTAACCTACCACCTTCCATTCAGAGGACCATAGGCAAGATACCAACCGCCAACAGAGTTCCTGAACCCTCCGAGACCATTGAGTATCTCCTATCTGGGGAAGATTCTGAGGATAACTCCGTGCAAGCACAGCCGGAAGCCCAATCACAACAAGTCCCGGGTAGATTCCACTTGATAGATGAGTCATCTTCCACTGCTAGTTCTTCTGAAGGTTCGGAAGAGGGTAGCCCAGATTCTGAGCCCTCTTATCACATGCCCTGGTTGCACCAATCAATATTGATGATGATGATGATGTCCCGGATGATGGTAGAGGGGGTGATGCTACAGTGGGGGGTTTAGAGAGGTCGAGGAGAAGGGAGATATGGGAAGACAGATTTGTCAGCTTGACTGCCTTTAACAGATTTAGAGAGTGGTGGCCCCAGAGATCGCTCATTCTTGAGTGATAATTCTTGATGAAGGATTTGGACAAGCACAACCCAAATGTCCTCAGACAGTTCCAGGAGAGAAATGATGGAAATAGTTCACCCAAAGCGTCCTCGATGCAAATGAGCACTTGGTTAAACATTTTATGCCAATGTGGCTCACATTAAGAAGGGTACCAAAGTGACAAGTGCGAAATCTGAAAATCTGATTCGACTCCTGCGCTTTGAACTCTTATGTGGGATTTGAAGAAGTGGAGGCAGTCCGATACTTGAAAAAGCTGGCTATAGGTGATGCAACTTGCCCATGGCTAGCTGAGATTTTGGATATTCGAGGATCAGCACCTCTGTGGCTTACAACAGGGGTTCCCATAGTTCGGGCCACCCTAAATTTTTGAAGCAAATGGATGGCAAACATTTGTGTGTAGCCGCATTGATCCGTGCCTAAATGAGAACAACCTCCCACTTCCTCGTGCAGTCCCGGTGGCTTCGATTATGGCTGGGTATCCGATTGATATTGGTGCCATCATGTCCACCAACATCACATTAGCTGTCCAGAAAGATGAGAGATCATACCCGTACCCGAACTTCCTCACAGAATACTTCAAAGATCAAAAGGTGGAGGCGAGGCAATATGATACAGAAGTAAAGGCCAAGAAGACTTTCTCATGGTACCACCTGCAGGGTGCTGACAACCCGAAGTTCAAGGGTAAGGCAACTACCTCCGCTGGCCAGTCTGAGGAGCCAGCGGTAGTAGTTACTGATTCAGTTGCTGAGCCTTCCACAACAGTCGATCCTTCCACCGGGGCAGTAGCCATGCCACCACTGTCGCCTTCTAGACCACCGGCTTCATTATCAGTGCCAGCTTTATCCACTTATCCACAGACTGCGCTGCGAGTCTCCTAGACATTGGCGAGTCTCAACAACTAGATGCAGACAGCTACTTCAAAGCTGTATGATATATCCAGTGCTGTTGCAGCACAGTCAGCAGCCCCAGCAGCACCACAGGTACCTCTATTAGTAGAGAAAATATTGAAAAAGATTCTGGACAACCAGAAGACCATTATGGAGACTCTAGTGGCACATGGGGAGGTCATTGAGGATTTGGGAAAGCAAACAAAGAATATGTGGAAGACTTAGGCATCGAAGCGGTCAGTAGACAAGTTGAGAAAAGTGGTTGCCAAAATTGCATATGCTAGAGATCTACTGTAACGACCCGATCAGTCATTTTTAGTATTTACGCTCCTTTTAACTATTTAAAGTCTTGAATAACTTCCTACGAGGTATTATGACTTGTGTGAATTATCGGTTTTGGTTTTAAGGTATTTGGAGTTAGCTTAGAAGAATGAAGTTTCATGTTGGAAGCTTAAGTTGAAATCATTGACCGGATATTGGCTTATGTGTAAACGACCTCGGATTCAAATTCTGATGATCCCAATAGCTCCGTATGGTGAATTTGGTCTTAGGAGCATGTCCAGAAAATTATATGGAGGTCCGTAGTGGAATTAGGCGTGAAGTGGCGAAAGTTGAATTTTGGAAAGTTTGACCGGGGGGTTGACCTTTTTTATATCTTCGTCGGAATCCGATTTTGAAAGTTGGAATAGTTCCGTAATGTGCAATGTGACTTGTGTACAAAATGTGAGGTCATTCGGACGTGGTTTGGTAGGTTTTTGCGTCTTTTGCGGAATTTGGAAGTTTAGAAGTTCTTAGGCTTGAATTCGAGGGTAATTTGGTATTTGATATTGTTTTGAGTGATTCAAAGGCTCGACTAAGTTCGTATGTTGATATATGACTTGTTGGTATGTTTGGTGGAGGTCTCGTGGGCCTCGGGGTAATTCCGGGTGGTTAACAGATTGTTTGAAGTTGGAAAAATGCAGCTGAAGCTGCTGCTACTGCTATTTCTGCACTTGCAATGGCAGCTGAAGCTGCTGCTAAGGAGAGAAGGTTTGGAAGAGCGCGCAGGTGCAGAGGATTTTCCGCACTTGCAATGGCCGCAGAAGCGTGGAATCGAGCGCATGTGCGTGTTGTGTCCTCAGGCACGATAATAATTCCGCACCTGTGATGATCGCAAATGCGATTCCTTGGTCGCAGGAGCGGGGACTACGTTTAAGTGATTCTCCGCAGAAGCAGAGCTTGGTCCGCAGATGCGGAAATGCAGCCACAAGTGCGAAAAGTCTAGGCAGAACAAATAAAAATGGGACTTCAAGTTTTTCACCATTTTAAACATTTTGGACTCGGGCTTAGGCGATTTTAAAGAGGATTTTCGAGGGGAATTATGAGGTAAGCTTCTTGTGCTTGATTTTGATTATAAATCTTGTTTCCCCATTGATTTTTCCCACCTAGATTGTGTGAGTTTGAGGTGAAATTGGGAGATTAGGGCTTGAGAATCTGAGAGTGGATTTTGGGGATTTGGAAGGGCAAATAATGTCGGATTTTGATGAATTTGGTATGGATAGACTCGTGAGTGAATGGGCTTTCGGGTTTTGTGATTTTTATCAGATTTTGATATGTCTGCCCGAGGCCCGGGTTTGAGCCAATTTTGGATTTTGGGCTAGATTTCAGTAGTTTCTTGTGGAATTGATCCTTTTAGCCAATATTGATTATTTCGTTTGTGACTAGATTCGGGACATTTGGAGGCCGGTTCGAGAGGAAAGAGCAGTCCGGATTAGGAGTTCTATGCTATTGAGGTAAGTAACAATTTTAAATTTGGTCCTGAGGGTATGAAACCCCGGATTTTTGTATCATGTGATTACTTTGGAGGTGACGCACATGCTAGGTGACAGACATGTGGGCGTGCACCGAGGGGATTGTGACTTGGTCCGTCCCGTAAAACTGTAAAGTTGAATAACTTGTTGTTAGCTATATCCTCTCTATGTGTTGTGGAAATTTGACTATAAGTCATGTTAGAAATCATGTTTAGGCTATATGTTGGTACTGTTGGGACCCACAAAGGTAGTGTACATGTTGAACTATCTGCTTAATTGTTGTTTTGAACTCAGTCACAATTTACTTGATTATTTTATCCCAGTCTCTTTTGTTCATTGTTGATGCATCATATCATTGTTATTTGGGCTGATTTCATGATTGTTGAGAGCCCGAGAGACCAGAGAGATTTATGACTGAGCGAGGCCGAGGGCCTGATTGTGAGATATTGATACTATAGCACGTGAGTTGTCCGTGCAGCATGTGAGTTATCCGTGCGGATCCTTATATTATACTATAACACGTGAGTTGTCCGTGCAACACGTGAGTTGTCCGTGCGGATCCAGATATTTATACTATGGCATGTGAGTTGTCCGTACAACACGTGAGTTGTCCGTACAGATTATAGCGCTTAGGCTGTAGGAGCCCCTCCAAAGTCTGAACACCTCCAGTGAGCGTAGGTACCCATTGAGTGTGAGTGCTGAGTGCTGAGGGATGAGTGGTTGAGCTGTTGTGACGAGTTGAGTGACTGTTGAGAGGCTGTACTTGCTTTTTATTTGTTGTTGCACTTAGTTGCTATCTATCATTGTTGTGAAATTCCCTGAAAGATTTTTATATCCGGATTACATGAACTTGAACTTTATAAAATTTATTTGACTTAAACTGCTGGATTTGAAAGTGTATCTATTCTTTGCTAGAATTACTGAAAGTGAACTATAACTGTGTAGCTCGTCACTATCTTCAGTTCCTTATTTATTATTGTTACTTGCCGAGTTGGTTGTACTCATACTACACCCTGCACTTCGCATGCAGATCTAGGTGTTCCCAAACATAGCGGGTGTTGATTCTTTCGCATAATTGATTTTTCAGAGATTCAGAGGTAGCTACCATATTTCGCAGATCTTGCCTCTCCTTCCCTATCTCCTTATTTACAGTATTTGGTCTCAGACTATTATGGACGGTATTTTCCAGGCTTGTATTCATATTAGATGCTCATGTACTCAGTGACACCGGGTTTTGGGAGTGTTTATATATGTTTTTGTGAATTTTCTTCTGCTGAATTTAATTATTTTGTTTTTAAACATAAAATATATGGGAGTTTATTGAGATTGTCGGCTTGCCTAGTATTGCGATAGGCGCCATCACGACATACGAGATTTTGGGTCGTGATAAGTTGGTATCATAGCTCTAGGTGACATAGGTCTTACGAGTCATGAGAAGGTTTAGTAGAGTCTTGCGGATCGGTATGGAGACGTTTGTACTTATCTTCGAGAGGCTGTCGAACCCTTAGAAAAATTTCACTTGCTTGTATTCTATCGTGCGAAATTCATTAAGCTTGGAACATAACTCTTTGAATTCCTTCCACGCATTCATATGCGCACATGAGCGCTCGGTATCAGCTGTGCATCGCCGACTTGTGATTCCATGAACGATGTTTGAGATGTGTATTCTGTGTTTTGGTGATGGGCCAATTTGGAGGACTTGAGACCAGGTTTAGACCGTAGCTTAGGCTCGGTAGCTTCAGTTGTAACCTGTACATTTGGACTCATATGTCCGGTAATATCCCTACGAGTGGAATTTGTGGCTCGATGAGCGGTGGAATGGCTTTCTGATGAGTATGATGTAACTGCGGGATGTGTTAAGACGATTTGAATGTGGCGAGGAGTGTGCACTTGAAATGTAGAGCAAGGCCATTGGGTGCTTTATTTTCGTTTTGATGTGACGTACAATCTCGAGTGTGAATGTTTTGAAAGATCTTTCATGTTGTTAAATTTTAGGGAAAATTAAATCCTCGTGTCTGGTTAATGAGTTTGGACTCAGAAAGATTAAGTGATTTCATAGTAATTGTGGCTGCTAAAGGGTATAACAAGATGCCAATTTGAGACTAAGTAGGTGAGTTATCTCCTACGCAGTATTCTATGCAGGTGTGTTCCTTATGATGTGAATGGAGAGTTTCTTTTCTACCAACGGGGCGTATGTGTTGAGATATGAATTTGAATCGGGTTGAGAAAGTTGACTTGATTGTCGTGAAAATAAATGCTAACTTAGCGGATGATTGAGGTATTTTATGGTGGGTGTTGCATAAGCTTGAGAAGTATTTTTGTTGAACTAACTGCAGTATTATGGCAGTAATGAAGTATGGGTATTATGAGTTATTGAGTGTTTTGTTCTATGGCTTTGATCCAAGTGGGGGAGTCTGGTATTGACAATTCAATTTCATGGATATATGTTAAATTTTAGTTTTGGTTTGAGGCATACTTGTGGGTTAGTTATGACTTACAGAGGTGGAGATCGAGGATGACTCGGGTAAGTAAATTCCTGAATACGGGTTACATTGAACTTTATGAAAATATAAAAATTATGGAATGATTAAGTTGTTATTTTGAAGGATGTAGTGCGCACGAAGTATGAATTCGATTGGTCGTGTTAAGGCAGGGTTACTTCTTTGAGTGTTGATCGTGCTAAAGGAGAACATGTCTTTCGGCCCGTTTAGGGCGGAATAAATTAGATTTGAGCAGAGTGGATGACTCTTGAGAGGGTTCTAATGGATTTAAAATGTATATGTGGAAATTAAAAAATTTTCGAATTTGTATATCACTAGAACCAGTTACTTACATTGGATGGTATCAGGACGTGCGGTAATTCTGTTTGACTATGGATTCTACATTTCAGTATAAGAAAGGAAAGAGGAACAATTTTAAATTTGCATAAGGTATTTTCAGAGTGAGTGTTACAGTTGTGATATTTATGGAGGTGCTTAAGAAGAATACAAGGGCTTATGGGCCTTAGGACGGTGTAGTTTTATGTTAGGATATCTTGTAGTGAGCTTTGGGTGAAGTAGTGGTGTTCTGACAAGGAGAAATGGCAACTTGAGGATAAGGCTGGCAAGTGGGCCGGTCCAGGCCCGGGACCGGCCCGGGACCGCGGGCCAAACG